>JAIXND010000674.1:6787214-6860802 GCA_023646645.1 Varanus salvator macromaculatus | reverse complement strand
TGGGACCAGTGGCACAATGCTGCAGGGCTGGAATACCAAAATCCTACCCTGTTCTTGCTTCAGGCTCTTACTGCCAGGAAATAAGTCTTAGCAGGGAGGCACTTGAGCCCTTGAGAACAGAGGAAAGCTACACAAAACCCAGAAAGCTTCTAAACGTTTGATGGAGAGCTAAGGAGATGGGATTGGAGGAAGTAAAGCTTGTTCTCTGGGGAACCCAGTTCTGGGATAAATTTAGCCCTGCACCTGAGGTCTCCACATTTAAAAAAGCCCCCCTTAAAGTTGAATCCTTGCTGTTGCAAGTCAGCCTTTCCTTAAAACTACAGATGATAAAGCCCCTAGAAAAATTGTCAGACTTTGGAAAGCAAGGAAGTTCCATGTTGAGAAAGGCAGACCTGGCCACAGATTGCATAAAGAGTCCTCTTCTTCTTTCAAAGAGGGCAGGTACTGTGAGTGGGGGCTACTTTCCGGCTGCTTCTCTTATCTCTCTTCAGCTACTAATTGTCCCTCTGGAGGAGCGGGACAGCCAGGGACCGTTAGTTATTAGTGAGTGTTGTTTTTTAACCAGTAATTAAAGCTTTTCATTATCTGTAGCAACAATAAATTGAAGTGAAGGAGGAGAATGAAAATTAGGCAGGGAACCCACTTAGTTTGGAAGAGAGAGTGGATATTTCTTTCCAGGATATCTAACTACCAGGAAGAAAATGGTTTTCTGATCATTCAAAGTCCGTGTTACGCTCTTGTACCTTTGTGGACAGTTGGAAATTCGCTCTTGTGTTGTCACTCAGGTAAACAGGTTAGGAAGGTGATAGAGGAAGAGGAAACAAAAGATGAGGACAAGGAGGGGTGGGTCCATTTGTTCTGTGTCAGGTGAGCAAGGAATTGCATTGTCTGGTCATGTCATTTGCTTTGGGGCAACATTTTGTGAACACTAACTATAAAGGCCTTCAGGAAAAGTTCCTGTTTCTACGCTTTGCATAGATTCTTAGCTTCTGTTCCTGCATATGGGTGGAAGTGACGGGCTTTCAACTGCTGTCCCCAGGGACAAGGCAAAGCAAGCAGAGATGGGGAATTGCTTGCCCTCCAGTTGTTGTGGTCGCCACTCTCTTCGCCCTGCCTGGGCAGTGGGCAGTGAGCAGGAATCTTGCCAGGCATCGTCCCGTGTCGTCTGGGGGCCCAGGGCCACCTCTTCTTCCCTCTGTGCCTCGATTCTCATCCTGTTTTCCTCTTCAGCTTGTGCATCAGAAAGGTTTCCAGCCACTTGATGGTGCTGTGGTGGTTTTGTTTGGTTGAGAAGGTCTAGCCGGCTTGAAGTACTGTAAATGTGGGGCAATGTATTGGCAGGCGAATGAAATGTGCCTGAATGGAGGAATTTCTTGTCAATAATCTGAGTCTTAGGATTTTTGTTTCTGGGAAGACCAAGGTTTGTCTTCATCCCCATGCTTTGCAAGTTGTTCTGTTTCTCTCATATGAACTTGTGCATAAGGGGGCAGAGATCTAAACATAAATGCACAAAACGGCGCCTGGACCATCTTGTTTCTGAACTGTGACTTTCTCCCAAGTCTTATTCTCTAACCACAGAGAACGATGTAGACTTCTTACGGAAATCTTGTTTGGTTGAATAGGATATACTAAGCTAGCTAAATTCTTTATGATGTGCACAGTCCAGTGAACTCCAGTTCTGCCTAATCTTTTGAAGGTAACAGTTTAATTGTGTGTGTTACCAATATTTCAAGTTAAATAAGAGAGGGATCAAAGTTTGATTCATGGGGTTTGTTTTACCTGAGGCAAGGAACAAGAGTATATATAAGTACTCCCATTTGTAAAAAACGATTAAATGTCAAAACAATAGAACAATGTAAAATACAGAAGGGTGTAACATGGATTTTAGCTTAAATGTTCCTGGGGGGAAAACATGTTTTCTGTGCACCTGAATTCTCTTTTGCAGGTGTCCTGCTTGGGTGGAGATGGGACCTTTTCTAAGTAACTGTCTACAAACCTGCAGAAATCCAAGTGAATAAAGCACAGTTGCAGGAATAGTTAATTGTGTAGCTTTGTAGTGTACCTTAACACATCTCAAACTGGCTGTTCCTTGGCAACTTCTGGTGCTCAGGGGCTGCACAGCCCCCAAGGAACCCAGAAAGCCACACTCTCCAAAATTTGACAGTACGGCCACAAGTTGGGTGCATTGAGCCTTTGATTTCTGCTCAAAATCAAATTTAAAAGCACTGCAGCCATTGTTTATAGCTAGACCCAGGTTAGGATTTGTTTGACAGGTTGGGATGCTTTTTAATTTTCTTCTTTAAAATACTTTTTCTACTACTTAAAAAAAATAGTCATGATTCCTTCGGTGCCCTATCCGTACCAGCCACCATCCCTTCCTCCAGTCAGTGACGCAGGGGACAATGGAAGTGCCGCTCCTTCCTATTCCTATGATCCTAGCGGGAGTGACCTCCCGCGAGGTAAGAAACCAATTTATTGCTCATTCATTTAAAGCATTTCATAATTAACTAATTTTATTTAAAGCAGTTTTATCTAGCTCCTCCGGCAAATGTTCTCCCAGAGCAGCGTGCACACAATCAATGAAAGCAATACAGTTTCTGCGCATGGGCCGACCATGTGCAATGTCAGTGCACGAAGGGGGAAAAGAGATAGAAATAGGCACATGGTCCTTAAGCATTAATGACCATATTTAACCTCTCCCTCTCCTACTAGAGTTGCTTGAGACATTTGATTTTTGCAAAATCTGGTACGATTATTGGGACCAGGGCTTGAAAAGGCAGCCCCCTTCCTAAATCTCACTTTGCTTTGATGCTGGGCTTTATACACCAGATTTCCAACTGAGGCAAAAGCAAGCAACTCCTTAAAGAAAAGTTGGTGGAGAGATTGCTTTGGGCATCTTTGGCGTAGACCTCCCACAAACCATTTTAGGAGCTCCTTTTAATCTTTGAGATCTTTGCTCTTTTTATGTCTTCCCACTCTAATATAGAGTGTATCCTAGTACAGAGAAATAGGCTCCATTTATCTCTTAAATCACCCAGTGTTCCTGGTTGGGTGCTGTAGATTTTTTAATTGTATTTAAATTAATTAATTTAAAAATTAATGTTTAATTTTTTAATTTAATAAATTTGTTAAGTTTTTGTTTCCTCTGCTGTGTTTTTCTTAGCTTCCGCAAGCTACATTTTTGGTGGCAAGGCAGGGAATTCATTTAATAAACTATAAACACCCAAATCTATTTCTTGTTTTGCCTTCAGGGTGTGAATTTCTATAGTTTAATCAGCTGTTCCCTTGTTGGTTAGTCTGGATGCAGATTTCCCTGTGTGGAACAATGAACAGAATTGGAGGCAATTAAAATATTTTGCAATGCTATTTTGTTTCTTGAGGGTAATCTCTGCAACTGTCCAGTTTTAAACTTAAATGTACAAAATTGGATGCGATTTGTACATTGTGACCCTCCTGTATGTCTTTGCTGACTCTTTCTTTAATGCCACATTTAACTTTCTTAATTCACTACTTAGACTTTTGGTACTGCCAGCTGTTTGGAGTGGAATTCCCAGAATCTCTGACTATTGGACATGCTGGCAAGAGCTTAATGGGATATTTATTCCCGGATGTTCGGAGGGTGCTATATTTCCTGCCTTTAGGTCAGGACTGGTTAGCGTTGGGAGTTCTGATATTGGAGTGCTTTATTCAAATTAACTTAGGTCAGTCTATTCCTAATGATTCTTGGTGCACTAATATGTTTTAAAGATTTCTATTTACAGTTTGAGAACTCTTGCACCCTATTTATTTATTTATTTATTATTTTTATTTATTTATTTGGAGTTTTTATATGCTGTCTCATCGCTTAACGCCTCAGGAGGGCTTACATAAATAAACATAAATAGATAACATAGTGCCCAATACAAATACAAAAAGTATCAATTACACAAATTAAAACCCCCCGATTCATTCTGGCTAGAAATTAAAACCTATGGATAATATTAAACATTGTTAAAATTTGTTTAAATAAAAAGGTCTCAGCCTGGCGCTGAAAACAGATAACTCTAGGCACCGTGGTGTGGGGAGGGCAGGCACATACTTTGTTTGTAAAGTACTTCCATGTGAATCTGTTGAAGCAACTTGTTTTTGTGCCTTCTGACAAGAGCAGACAATTGTTCCATCATTAATGTAGTGGGCAGAGAAATCTAGTCACGGTGTCCTTTGCTTTTCAGACCCAAAGATTTTACAGTATTACTTTAATTTGGGTTTACAGGTAAGTGCTTGTAAGAAAACCACTCTGGGGTAGCGGCGGTGTGTGGGGAGGGAATTGTCCCTTGGTCCCTGATTGTCAAAGTTTTCTCGTCACCCCGAGTTCCTGCAGATTTTTGACATTTTGGAGTCACCTTGGCTAACTGAACATTGACAGAGACAGAGACTTTTGTCTCCAGTCAAACATCTAAAAGGAGCGCCAGCTTTTCTGGCCCCATAAGGCCTGGATTGGGGGCCTTATATCGATCTATATACCCCTCCCTATTCCAGTATGGAGATTTCAGAGCGGTGAACAGTGAAGGAATAAAACAAGCAGTCTCCAGCCCTTCTCGCTGTGCTGGCAGAACTGAATTCCTGAGGTCCCCCCGGGCCACACCACGGCCCATATTTCAGTGGCAACCTGCACTCCATCCATGCCCAGCCCCGAGTGTGTGCCTGCCCCATCAGTGAGTGGGATCTAGGCTAAGTTGGCCCGCATCCACTGGTTAGTTACCATGACGGATTTGTCCTGTGGAGTTTTGATGGGAGTGAAGCACGGGGAAGGTGGCGCGCATCCGTGCCAGCGTATTTTGACTTGGGGACAGATCTTGCTGTAGGGATGGTGGCGGCGGCTACATGCGGCGGGTCTGTCTAACGTGTGCTGCTCTTGCCTTGGACCTCGCAAGTTCTACCACCAGAGCTGCTGGAACCCCATGACGTATGTGCAGCAGGCAGCGCCCTCGCCCTATGTGGAGCCTTACCAGCCGTATGCTGAGCCCGTCCCCGTGGTGGATCCGTCGCTCCCGCCCGCCTATGCTGAAGTCGGGAGGCATGACATGCGCCCGGTCTCTGTGGATGCCACCCAAAATGGTTAGTGCTTGCCCTGAGATGCTACACAACTATGCCCAGGTGCGAAAGAGCATCGAGTGCCTCCTGCCTTTCACTGGGTACAGCAGATTCACCCGCTCCTCCTTGGTGTTTGTTTTTAAGTAATTTTGTGTGTGTGTAGATGCTTGTAAGTGCCTGTAATCTCTGCATTCAGCCAGAGGGTTGGAAGCAGGATCCGTCCTCTGATGGAGGACGAAGGGCAATTTGTGTGGAAAGCCCCTCAGCCTGAGTTTGGACGGTCCTCCCACACACCACAGTTGACCGCATTTGGAGGGTCTCCTGTCTTTCTGTGAGGCACTTCTGAGGGCTGGAGGGGCTGCCCTGGGAGGGAGGGGGCAGGGAGGGCCCTTCTGCCACCAGAGTTGATCCAGTGTGAATCTGGATCCAACCCACAATTGTGACAGTTCCATGCAGAGAGCAGGGTGAATGGATTGAGCAGTGTCTCTCCAGGGAGAAGCTATGCAGTAGGTGGACGCTTGTCCTTACCTTGTCATGCTACAGGTCCCTGGTAGACTATCAACATGGGTACCATAGCTGCTTCGAACTCCCATGGGACTTTGTGCTCCTGGGATGCGACTCAGTAGTGACATGACATAATGAAAGGGCAGTAGAACCCTGAATAGCTACCAGAAGCACTTATCTGGGGGTTCCTTATTTTGGGTCCAGTGAGCAGTGTCCAGTTTCTAAGAACTTCCTTTCCCGAAGATTGTGTAATGCACCCATCCTTCTTCCCTGTGGTGCCAAAAGCATCTTGGGTCCAAAGTAGGTCTTTCTGGGGGCACGAGAGCCTGAGGAAAGAGAGGGAAGCATCCTCTGACCCCAAGGACGGATGTGAACTTGCAGCCTCCTGCACCTGCTTTGATTTAAATTATTTTTTAAAAGCCCAAGGAAACCAAAATACAACCGGGCTTCACTTGCAGTGGACCTGAGAGGGATTCCCTTGTAATGCATGCTGAGGAATTGTTAACGAGCATGAGCATGTGCAGTCATTTGACTGGGCTTGGTATGGACTTGGTGAATTGTTTTCAGTTATCACAACCCAGCTTCATGGTTTAGTGTGAGTTACACGTGCAATAAAACCTGCACTTGGCTTTGTGCTCTGTTAGTAATTACACAAGCATAAATTTCTGGAGGAAGCTGCCGCCACAATTATCCGGGCTCATCAGCTGTGCAAATTACAATGTATGTAGTGCATAGGGCTGCAAGGTTTAATCAGCAGATAAATCCACGAAATGCCATTGATTATTCAGGGCACATTTTAATTAGGGAAAATTTTAATCAGGCAAAGAGCCGACTTGCCTTCTTTGCATGCCGGACTATTTTTGATTCTTCTGCAGGAAACAGTCTAACACTGACCTCTGTTTCTTGCTAAATGGTGAAATCTCATGTTTGTGTATCTGAAAAAGGCATCCTTATTGAGTTTTTTGTTAACACGCAAATATATTTAATTGGTTTAAAAGACAGATGGTTACTCTACTAAAAGCTTTTGAATCAATTCACAGTTCTAGTAGCACAGCCAAAGTAGGAAGTCTTCCGATGCATTTCTTAGCCACGTGCCTCTTGCAGCCGTAAAATGTTCAAGAAATAGGCCCGTGTGTGCTCTGTTAATACGTATGGCATGTACTTTTCCCCTCTCAGGTGCTCTCTCCATCGCAGAGCCGCCCTCGCCTTCCCACGGAACAGTTTTTTATCCAGTAGTCACAGACCCCTACAGCCAGCCTCCTGTGCCTGGATATGATGCTTGCGTTTCCTTAGTGCCTGCCTACCACTATGTTAGCCCTTGGTATCCAGTAAGCCCACCCTTTGGGAATGCTGCACGGATCCACAATGGCATGAACCCTGGCCCCTTCCATCAGGTCAGCTATGTTGCTTCCTCCAGCCCTGCGCCGCACTTCATCGCGCAAAGTTTGCAGGCCAAGAAGGACTGAAAGCCAGAAGCACTCCTACTGTTGCTTGCTGGTGCCTTGTCTGTCTGACATGTTCATGTTTTGTGTTTCTTTCTTTCTTCATGTTTTATATAAATGTTGCTTTATATTTATGGTGGAAGATGGCCTTTAATATTTTCGTAGGATGCATAAAAGGCACTGTAACAATAAACATACCTCCGTCTGTCTCTCAAGCACTGCTTCAGCAAGACAAAGCCATATGTTAGGAGTTACAAGAACCAGCGATGGAACAAAGGCAGCCTTCTGCAGCCCGGGGCCCTCCAGTTGTGTTGCCCTGCAAGATTCAGCATCCCCAGCCAGCAGAGCCAATGGTTGGGCAGATGGGAGCTCTTTTTCAGCACATCTGGAAGGCGCTCAGTCAGAGAAGGCTGGACTTTCTGCTTATATTATGAACATTATATGTTGCTGCTTTTGGTTAATCAGCACGCTTTCTTCCACCAGCTTCAATAAATGACCCCTTGCTAACCACAGTGTGGCCTTCCAAGCTCATCACTCTTCATAAGCAGCCTGTTCTCCTGCAAGGGACACAATTCTCAAAGGTTGAGAATCTTCAACTTTCTTTTCTGCTGCTACCAAAGCCTGTAATTAAGTTTGTCAAAATCACAGCACAAATGGTTGTTAGAACGGGGTTTAGTTTGGTATCAACAGCACTAAATAAAAACAAATGCATAATACCACCATGCTTGTTTGTTTCTCACTGAGTGAAGGATCCTCCAAACCAGTTTCAGTTCTGTTTGGACCCAGCCGAGTTTTTGGAGTAGTGGAAAAGGGACAGGGAAGGCAGAAAAACTTCATTTCTTTCTATTTTAAATGGAAGCTGCAAGTCACTGGTCTCCAGCCCTCGCTGCCTGTTTTGGTTTACAATTGCCAACTTCAGGTCTGATGCCTGCATCATTGTCTTTTCAGATTTATAGCTTTATTACATTGCTCCAGATAAAATCCGGAATTGCTTTTGCAGCCTTCCTTGCAGGGTATTAGAAATGATTTAGACAATGGTGAGCATGTAAGATAAACTTTCCTGTGTGCTTTTCCTTGCAGCCAGCTTCACATTTTAAATGACGTCCTCTGAAGCCACATGCCCACCAATAGTGTGCAACAATGATCCTGCACATTTTCCTTACATGACTGATGTGGCTTGTATTCTGCCTAACACAATTTCAGCTCAGTGTGCCCGAGACCAGAATATTTATGGACAACACTGTCAATTCATAGTTAGAGCCATTTCAACCCTCTGAAATATAGTGCATGGCAAAAATTCCCTGGCACTGTGTTGGTAAAATGCAGCCGCGAACCATGGTGGAGGTTTGCAGATCGATGCTGAAACAGGACCAACTCCACTTAAAACCTTTCACAGTTTGCTGCAGAAATTCAGTGGCAAACCTCTAATTCATTGGTGCTGCACTTCTGAAGTTCAGCAGCCCTGGAGGCCAGCTGGGGTGGATGTTGACCCCTGAGCAGCTGATTCCCTGAGATTTAGTCCCTAAATGCCCGCTAAGTGAGAATGCAGTGGAGGGCTACTACTTTGTCTTTGCTGGTGGTTTGGGTGAGCATCACACTGTTCGCAACCTTAACCTTGAAAGAAGGCAGCTTGCCTTTCTTGTAGCCAGTGCTGCTTCTGCCTCTAATCCCCACATGAGGATCCCCTGCTACAACTTCAATTTCGCTTCTTGTTTTCCATGGGGAAGCTCTGTTGCTCTTTGAACAGCCTCCATACTGAAGTGTGTCCAATAGTTGCGATCGCCACACCACCGTAAGCTGCTAGGAAGAGCCAAGTTGCATGAACATCCCCTTTGTAATGGAGAAATCGATTAGCTTTCAACAAATTCCATCAACTTAACTTGGACTCATTTCTAGGAAAGGGGTTTTGTTTATCTCAAACATGGATGCTGTATCTTCCCAGCAAAAAGTCTTGCTTTGCTTGGGTTGCCACGTGGTCTTCCTTGGAGCAATTTCAGATCCATCTCACGTTCACTTGAATTATTTCCTGACAGTCCATATGACTCATCTGGAGCGCTTGTAGATGTCATGGACTTCCATGCAAAGAAGTCCTCCATGGACTTCCACCATTCATCACTGCTGGATCAGCTTGCAATAGACACTCTCCCCAAGCAAAGCATTAGGCGGGAAGCCCTGCAGTTGCAACCAAAGGCAGAGATCCAGCACATGATCTGTCTCAAGCTGTCAGACCGGGTTATGGAAACCATGCTTGGCATTTCAGCTGTGTCCCAGCTTACTCATATTTCCTTGGCGTTCTTGACATCAGTGAAGTTACCTTCTGGATTTTACTCTTGCTTAGAAGTCAGAGTGCAGCCCTCAACTCAAAGAGGTACCTGAAAACATGCAGCAAAAAATACTTAACAAAAAATTGCATGAAGTGTTGCACTGGAAGTCACAGAATGATGCTGAAATCAGATGCAACAGCCTTGGGAACAAACACATCTGACACTGATGAGCTGTGGAAATGGGCAGCTGGGCACACCTGGAATAGAAAAAGAGAAGCTTTCATTTTAACAGAAGATGGGGCAGAATGAATGGTGGTGGCTGGTTGTTTTAGTAGATTTATATTCTACCTTTTGATTGTGATTCCTCACAAAAGAATATCACAGCTTTTTAGCCCATTCGCACAAAAGGGGATATTTTATTTAATGTAATAAAACATTTTATCCCATCTTTTTGCAAACGTCTCAAGTTTTACAGAATATATAAATGTTAATACATGAGAGGCAAGCCCATCAGCCATCCAGTCCTCTGGTCCGTTCAGTGGTGCAGTCCCAGGGAAACTCACTTGCTGCTGAATGTTCCTGGTAAGAGGACATGGGGTTGCTGCTCCTTCGGCCAATGCATGAAGCTAAGATGGTCTCCCCTCTGCCATGATGCTCTTTCTGGAAGGCAAGGCATGCTTCCTCCCAGTAGCCATTTGTACCCTGGCGAAGTCCAGAGGGTGTTTCTCTTCAGCTCTGCAATCCTAGGGCAAAGGCATCATTTTTGTAAATTGTACAATTTAATATGAGTTTCAGAAACGTGCCTTGCTTTAGGACTGCATATGAGGGAATAGATGTGGAATTGGCAGTGCTACCTTAAAGCAGTAGGTGAAGTGTTGCATCTGGCAAGGCTACTGAAATCTTTGAAAAGACTGCATGGCCTTCCATTTTCATATTGCTTAAAATCCGATTAATGTTCCCTCTGGTTTAAACTTGAAAGTTTGACACTGGGTTGCAAAACTATTGAACTCTGGCCTTCCGGTTCTTTGAAATTCTGTGCAGGGAGAGAGCATTAAAATGGATTCCAGGCATGTCTTAAGATCAATGTGAGGAAAGGTCAGTATAAAAGAGGTGGGGTGAAGGCCTTGGCCAATTCCTTCTGGGCCTGCCAAAGAGGAAAACCAGACCATTAAACTTCTTTCACTTTTTTCTTCAATGGTTACCGTGCTGTCTTTACAGGGACAACAGACTAAATACAGTGCATAAATAAAGATTCTGCTCTTTCTCTGTAGAAAGTACCCAAAAAAGAAGGATCAAGGGAAGCCAACTGTGTTCTTGTTTAGGGAACCAGATGGCCAGCTGCATCCTCTTCCAGGATACTCCGTTCCATTCCAATCCCCACTGGGTTCCTGTTGTGTTTTCCTCCTGACAGGCAGCTGGCTTTCCATGATCGGGAAGCAGTCTCCACAGTGGGGTCTTGGCGTCTCCTTGTTTCCCCGCTTACGGTTTCCTTCTAAAGGCTTTCTTCTGGGTGGGGAGGGTATATCTGTACACTTTGGGGTCTCCTAAGCCTCCCGATACATCCACTCTCATATATTGAAGGGTGGTACCATATTGTTGAGAGAAGCCTCCAGATTCAGGAAATTATTAATGCTGAGAATCCTTCACAAGAGGCAGGGTTTTAGTTCTATGGAAGTGCTCTTTGGGTCAACCACAGAGCGCCACTGGTTACCCATTAACTTCCAAGCTCAGCTTCAGGGGCTGCTACTTTAACCTTGAAATCCTTAAATCACTTTGAGTCAAGATCAGCCCGTGAGGCCCTTTCCCCATGCATCTCTTGTGTTTAGGACCCATGAAAGGAGAGGGTCTCCTTGGCAGGGGTGCCCTCCTTCGACCCCTTCTTAACTCACCCAGGCATTCTACTGCTCTTAATTGATCAAGGTGTGATTTGCCTGTTGCGTAGTTTCATCCTCTGCTCTCCCCATTGCTCTGTGTATCCCTGGCTTTTTCCTTTATGGTGGTATATTTCTTAAAATCCAATATGGAAGGTGTGTTTCAATGGGCTCTCCTTTCTCTTCTGTCTACTGAGGCACTCCCTTTTCAGCATCTATGATGTCAGCTAAGGCTACTCTTGCTGTATGTCAAAGTTGGCACCAACAGCTGCAAGGTGGGAGAGACTGGGCTGAGGACTCTAAATCTTCCATCAACATGGAAGCAGTATCTTTGGCTTTGGAAGGTATCCAGGAAGATCCTGTGCTCCTTGGGAAGATTTCTAACCATAAGATTGTGTCACAAAATAAATATGCTTTCATTTCAGAGAAGCACTGGGAAAGGGGAAGCACGGAGTTTGGAACAGTGTGTAGATTTCTGCTTTTTCCAAAAGCTTAGCTTCACTTTGAAAAGATGTGCAAAGGCCCCTAAGATAGACTCACAAATGTATGGAAATGGCTGCTGAAATCCCAAAAGCAGGAGAGGAAATCACATCAGGTGATCAGTGCTTGGTATTTGGGCTTCCCAAAAGCAAGAGAGGAAATCATATCAGGTGATCAGTGCTTGGTATTTGCATAATTCTTGCCACTTCACATCATTTGCAAACAGAGAGTGAGAAGAAAAAAGGAAAACATCTTGCAAAAATGCACATCTGGCAATTTTCAGCAATTTATGCAAGCAGCAGCAAATTTCTTGAAGCAATTTGTCTTGCCTAAAAGTAACATTTTAATTTTGTTTCGTTACAGTGCACCCACTGCTCTGATTATCGTCTACTTCTTTAATTGAGCACATTTGATCAACATATCATCTTTAATAAATGCTCTCCCTGCTTAAATTCCTTTATAGAATTTCACTGACTGCTTGATCTCTCCTTCAACACTGGGATGTTGTGGCTGGTTGCTGAAAAGCCCAACTCTGCAGCTGCCCTTGCAGCCTTCCCACATCTGCAGCACAGACTTCCAGAGCTGGAATCAGCACCTCCCAGCAGAGCGCACAGCCTATTTAAAACAGTGTGATGGCTGTTAGACTACATCACATTTGTTAGTTCCCAAGATCATATACGAAAAATTGTTCCTTGCCACACGCTACAGTGAGCCCACTAATTGTTTTGTTTAAATATAACCTCACAGTGGGATGTTGCAAAAAGCGGATCTTTTTTTTTTTTAATTAATTGTTCATAGCAAAAGAAGGAGCATTTAAGCTTAGATGCTTACACAACACTGCTGGACCAGAAAGACAAATTGCTGGATTGACAGGTAGCTAAGCAGTTGTCCAGGGATCGTAGAGCAGTAGAGTTGGAAGGGGCTAATGAGGACGTTCGTGCCAACTCCTGCTCCGAGCTCGACTTGCATCATGCTTCAGCCTTTCGTGCCTGATAGCAGGGTTGGGTGGGTGTTGAGCTGAGGGCTGGGATGGCGGCATGCTGGTGTTTTGTGAATTTTGTCATTGTACATGGCCAGTTTTCCCATATAATATGGGTTTGGAGGAGTCCCAGCTTCTATTACCATTACAAACCCACCATCCTAATGATGCTTGTGAGGACCTGAAGGTGTTCCTAATGGGCAGACAGTCAGCTTTTCAAAATCAACTTCATCCCGGCATTTTGGATAATACATTTTTAGGAACTTTGATTGCAGACATATATTTTAGGGCTGGGTGTACAGTCCAAGTTAGCCTGAGACTGAGATAAACAATGGTTCCCGGCTGTCATTAGGCATGGCATTTTCAGCCACAGCAGACAGTTACATTAAGTTCCAAGTTAGCTTTAATGTTAGGAAAATGGCTGTCCCAGTGACGGTGTTCCGCTCCCTCCATAGATTAACACAATGTCGCTCTGCCATGGAGCGTTCATGGAAGGACAAAATTTGGCAATTCTTTCTGGAGAGAGCTGAACTGAGCACTTCTAGCTTCAGTTAAGTGGCATGGGGGAGCAGCTTCACAGCTTTCAACAGTTCGTTCTCTGGGGACCCAATGCAAGATGAGCAGCTGAGCTGTCTGCTCCTATGAGGCAGTTTCCTTTAACGGATTGCTGCTTGTATATTTATATATAAAGCCATCATTACAGATTCCTGAATTTGCCAGTGCTCTCTCATCCATACAGCCTAACCTTGGTGCTGCTTATCAGAGGCATTCCCCAAGCCGCACCTGCAACTCCAACTCCAGTTTTGGTTGGACCGATTCAGAGACTTTGCATCATTTCTGAACTTGAACTGACCCTTTGCATTTTCCTTCAACCGCCATAAGAAATCAGAAAACAGCTGGATCATTTTTCCTCTTTGTCAGAACCAGCTGATATTTGTACACATAGTTCCAGAAAGAGATTTCATCTGCCAAGTTTCAGAAATATAGGGACAATGGTGTGTACATCAAATCTTTATGTTTTTTAAAGGAACTCCTGAAAACTTTCTTTTTATTTCTTGGAAGATTTAGATGAAGCTTGCAAGGACACTTTCCTCTTCTGAAGGGAGCAACCTAGCAGATAGATGCAGAGAGCTTTGCGTAGGAGAAACATGGGCATTTTAAGGGTATCCCAAAGAAGTTGCTTTTATTCCCTTTCTGTTCCTTGTGGACCATTGTGCTGAAGATAACAGACAGCCTAGAGTTGTTCCTAAGGAAGAAATCTGTCAAGTTCAGAAGGCCAGGCAAAGAGGTTCATGTGGGAAGGGGCTCTTTAGATTCGTTATGGGAGGAAGGGATTCACTTCCCACATCCTCCAGGAACGGCCTTGGCAATTGGGATGAAACGGTCGCACATCATGGAGGTTTTCCCAGGCAAGGAACATGGGAAAGACAGGTGCAAGAGCTGAGGATATGATTACTGACAAGCAAAATAAGGCTTTTTTCATACCAAATCCTTTAGCGTTGGAGGAATGGCCATCTCATGGAAAACCCATGACTGCAACCACAGCTCAAGTTCCCTATAGCTGGTAAACAAAGGCTTCTGGTACTGGAGCAAACAGCCATCAAGACTAGTAGCCATTTGTAGCCTCCTCCATGAATTTTTCTAATCCTCTCTTAAAGCCATTTAAGTTGGTGGCCATCATGGTCTCTTGCAAATTTCTCCATGTAAGTGCTGTACAGTGAAGTACCCTTTTACCTGTCCTGAATCTCCCACTGGTCAACTTCATGGATTCAAGAGCAAGAAAGATATCCTATCCATTTTCACCTCACCATGCATACTTTGGAACTCCTGTGTCACCTTGACCAACAAATTTGGCAAGATACTACCAGTATGCTGTGGAATAAGGATAGGAATGGGATTCCAGCTCATCTCTGGAATACACACATGCTCCTTAATTGTAAAAAGGGGTTGTTTGTGTAACAAACTAGATTCCTGGCCTGAGAACCACTGTGTGAATGGCCTCCATGAAAAGAAGTGAGCCATCCCTCCTTAAGCTGATACAGTTCTCCATGCTTGCACACGATTTCTCCACAACTTATCTGGATTAGACCCCACTGCATATATTAATGAAAATTTGATTTTCTTAGGTCACTGAAGAAACTCTGTAAAGTGAGTTGTCTTTCTCTTGTTTGTGGATATGCCTATCACAAATACTGTAGGATCCTGGACTCTGAAACTGTGAGGGAGGAGAATGTTGGTCACATAAAACCAAAGGGAGAGAATGGCAGAAGTGTGTTCAGATGATCTCCAGCTCTCCTAAGAGTTCAAATAGACTGATCAATGGATCATCTAGAAAGGTTGGTGTGTAAAATCCAATTATGGGCTTGGATTTCAAACATTCTAAAGGATATCATCTGGATGAAGGAATGCCTTTCGTCCAATTCACATGTCCCGACAGCCTACTGTGGGTTCTTTAACCATTGGTGAGTCTACAGCACCTGCAAGCTGACATTTTGCAAATTCAGCTCCCATCCAGAGGTCACCAGAGGCTACAGGAAGGTTGTTTCTTTGAACCCATCATGGCCAGGTTTGCACAGCATGACAATCCTTGATTGAGCATTTGACATGTCAAATAGCATCTGCAGCTCCTTGGGGATGAAATAAATCCACGGAGAGCTGTGCTGTGCCATGCAAAATAGGTCATTGTCTGTGTAAGAACTCATGGGACAACAGCAGTACTACATGGCAGAATATTACTACAGGAGGGGAGAAGACTCTGCCAGGGAACAGAGTGGTTAAAAATGGGTCAGGTGCATGGGAACAACAAGCTCAAGAACTCAACTTTAACTCATTGTGGTAATAATTTACATTAAGAAAACAATATGCAACTTTAGTAAAGGACATACAGTTTGAAATCATGAGAAGTTGTATTGCTTGAAAGCGAAAAGCCCGTTTATATTTGAACCCTTCCGCTGGCCAGTAACCTCAGCCTGGCTCTCAGCTTCCAGCCAAGTTGCTGAGCATATGCCAGTCTTAGAGAGCATAAATGGCCAGAAAATGGAACATAAAATGTTGGTGAAAAGTGCAGTAGCTAACCAAGTTGAGGCTGGTAAAGGAGCAGTACTTGAGAGGTTCTTCAATGTTCTGTAACAATCTCTCTCTCTCTCTCTCTCTCTGTCCGGAAGAGATTTCAAAAGAAAAAAAAGGAAAGGAAATATGAAGCAAACCTTAGGGCACATTCTATAGAATCTTAAATTCTCCAGAGGGTTGAAACATTCAAATCAAACATCTGGCATCTGTGAGTTTAAGAAAACAAATTATAAAAGAGGGAGAGAGATGTGGCATTGTGGCTATAAAAAAAGGCTAAAATAACTTGAGTTCTACACTCATAGTAGAGACAAAATGGGAAAGGGAGCAATCCTAACTATAAAGAGTCTGCCAAAGCAAACCATTTCCAGTACTAGTGATGTCCTACTGCAGGTTACTGAGTAGCTCTGTCTATAGGCGAGTCGTAACCTGCTCCTCCTGCCCGTCTTTCCATTGGTTCCTAAACATATCACAAGCATCTCCCCATGAGTCAAAAACATCCTCGGAGGAGTCTATCAGTTTGGAATTCGAGGAGCAGATGCTGGAAGCACAGTGAAGGGAGCTGGAACAAACCCCCGGGCATTGATTCTGTCCCGCATGCCTGATGTTCCTACTGTAGTCCACCTCATTGAGGTTAATTTCACTTTTGGAGCAGTTCTCATCTCGCTCTTTAGCCATCTGAGAATATTTAATGTCTTGCCACATATAGTGCGGCTGGATGACCCCATCTGAAATTGTATACATGGGCTCCGAACTTGGTTCGGCGAGATGTCCATTCATCTTGGAGAACAGGAGGCCCAGCCGTTTGAAGGACTCTTTCTTGGAGCTGGAAAGCCTTTGAACTCTGTTCCCATTGCGGACAAAGGAACGTTTGTTTATCCCATTACTTTTTGGTTTCTCATTCACCATTTCCATCCCAGACATAGTCTTAATCAGAGCTGAGACATTGAAGTCCTTTTTCTTGTTGGCTACACCAAAGGAAACACTCTTTGCTTTGGATGTTTCTCCAGCACAATCCTCATTGGCATCATCCTTCTGGGAGACCTCTGTGCTGCTGGTGGAATAGCTTCTTCTCTGGGGTCTTCGGTTACCCAAGAGATCAAGGACTTCATAGCGGAAACTAGAGATATCCTGCTTTAATTCCTACATCAAGAGGCAAGGGGGGAAAACAAGTTAAACTCTAAAGCTTTCTCTGTGACAAGGGGCAGGGAGAGGGAACTCTCTTGAGAAGTGTTCAAAGTTATGCACATGAATTATTCTGGATGACTGTGTACAACGGTTGCAAATAAATATTTTATTATGGAGCAGCAGAAAGAGGAGTTTGGTGATTTTTGTGAAGCAAAAGAGGAAGGGGAAAAACCCTCTGCTACACTGTTTAGTTGAACCAGCTATACATCCATGATGCAGGACCTTTCGATCCAAAATTAGTGTCCGCCATTCCCTGCCCACCCCGACTCCCAGAAATCCACTGGGCATGATGCTCCCTTTTTGGGTTGTTTCCTGCAATGTTAATACAGTGATGGAGAAGCCAACCCTGAAAGGATCCTCTTTGTAAGTTACTAGTAAGCATTTCCACTTACTGGAAGTGAACAAAGGCTGGGACTGGAGACAAGGAAGTTCCCTGTGAAATGTAAATTTCCAAGTGAAAGTACTTGGGTCATATTTATTCTCTTAGGATGCAGTCCAGCGCAAACTAGACAGAAAAACACCCTGTAGAACTCAGCACACATCAGCTTACATGCTGCCTGGGGCACACTGGGGTTATAGATACATTTCTGTCTAAATATGCATAGGATTACATCCTTATTTAATTATGTCCTCAATGACTTAGGCTGCTTCTTTCTTAGGAGGAAGCCAAAAAAGACAAGTGCATAATGCTTTCCTCCATATCATACTCCCAAAGGTCTTTAAAACGTTCACCATATAATTCTGGGCCACAGTCTAAGGATGACTTTTGTTCTTCATCCAACATGTATGGAATTTGCATATTCCCAGTACATATTATACTAGTGATTAAACATGCACAATTTTTATTTTAGGGTTCTGTTTGCCATGCTTCAGCTTGGTAAAGACTGAGAAGGGTGCAGCGCATGTAATAAGTTACCTTGAAGTTTTCTTCAGTTAAGCCTTCATTGGTTTTAGAATTTCTTATCATTGCTGCAACATACCTCTTCACCAGGTTTCGGATCACTTCCTGAAAGGAAAGGGAAAAGAAACTCAGCTGAAGGGCATTTGAAGTCTATTTATCTGTAGGGAGCAGGGGAATTGACAGATTGCAGTCCATTGAGACTAATTTAGGAACCAGCAAAAGGACTGGAACTGCATGTGTGTGGCTGTCATTTTGTATTTATGCTACTTATTCAGTCTCCAGATCTGAAATGGGGGATCTCCTTCCTCATCATCCCAACATGATCTAAGAAATGATGGCTTAATTAACTGAAGTCTTATTTGGAATGGAAGGCTGGATTAGGCCACTGGAATTAATTGGATGGACCTTAATTGAAGCGCCTGATTTGACTTGTGTATTTAGAAATAAGGTACTGGATGTGCTGGAGAAATTAATCACACATGCCAAAAAACTGATTATTAGAAGGAATCAAGTAATTAAGTAATTGAATATAAATGATTCATTAATTTACCTTTGGCCTTGTTATTGTGATTCCCCCCAAGATGAAGATTTGCTTTCTCAAATGAATTTAAAATATGAATCAAATCATGTAACTTACATCACTACATCATTTACAGTTTATTGAATGGATGAGGTTAAAGCTACACTCCTGGACACTCTGACATGGAAGTTCATTTCCTTTGGATCAGCCGGACTTATTTCCAAATAAATATGCCCGGGATTGGAACTGAAAATGCTGGAGGGAGAAGTCAGACTTGCCTTGCTGAAGCCAAAGAACACTGACATTGGGGTGCTGAATGTGGTGTGTGGGCCCAAAAGCCACCTGGGTCTCCCTGGGGTACTGAGCCAATATACACAGAATGCACATCTTCTGTTCTTTGTCCCAGAATGGGGTGTTTGGAGTGGTACTTGTGGCAGACATGATCTCCACAAATTTCCACATGAAATGCTTGGTAAGGAAAATGGGCACCGGGCTTTTGCCTTCTCTAGGGAGCAGATCCCCTCTTGCAAGCTGGCAACCAAATCTGTTTGCTGGATCATTTGCAACATCCCAGCAAAGACTGGGTGAGTGTTTCGCTTTAGGTTGGTTTGGATCGCAACTTTAAAACTGTGCAAAGCGCTCTATCTTCAGGTTCTTCCTACATTCATGTCTTTTCTCCTGAATGGGCAGATTCATTCATTCAGGCCCATGGCTTTAACTCCTTTGTCCTTAAATGCCTGAGGTTTGAACTTCTGTGTATTCAACCATGTCTGTGCTGAACCGGGGTTGTCCCCCCCACCCTCTCTCTCTCTCTCTCTCGCTCTCTTTTTCTGACAGGCTTGTTCTATATGGCTGGCAGGAACGTCCTGATCTTTTCCCCAAGAAAGCTGTCCCTGCTGCATTTGCTTAGTGCAGATGGGTGAGGATTTTGTCTCCGCTTACTTTCCATATGAATTTACCAACATTCAAAAAGTTCTTCATGTTCCAGAGAAAAAGAAGCTGACCTAGAACACATTTCAGTGTGGGAGAAAGTGGACACGACCGGTTCGCCCTTCCCTATTCCCAACCCATTGCTCAACATAAAGGCACTGAGGTGCTTTCTCAGGTATCTTTACTTTTCTTTTGACTCCTGTGATATGCAGATGAATCAGATAGGTCAGGGTGGAGACTTTGCTTCTGCTAAGATGTTCCAGAAACAAATCCAAGGATCCAAAGAGCTTTGACTGCAGTGACAATTTGCATCTAAACTCATGTTGTTTTCAAGGCATGCTTGCATAATGGCTGTGAGCTGATGGCACAGTAAATCTATTTATCTTGCTAAACCTTTTAATTGGGAGAATTAATGAAGCTAAACTGCCTGGAAAGGCATATCTGCAATGCCCAAAGATGTGCGCGCACACATGAACACACACAAAGAATGTTGATATAATGTGAGTTTTCTTATACACACTGAGCCCCACGGATTTCTCCTTCAGAAAAGTTTGCAAGAAAAGACAGATCAAAGGCTCAGGTCACCAGAAACACCTGTGCAGGGCATATTCTGGCAGTTCAGCACCAATTCATTACAACAGGCCTTCCTGATTGGCTGAACGCCACGAAGCAGTGAAAGGGGACACATGGGAAACTCAGCTTAGGTATAGCTTCAGAGTTCAGGTGCTGCCACCATCTCCCCTTGGCCAGTGAGTGAGGTGATAATGAGGCATTTGAGTTGCAGATTAGCCTAGAGGTAAGCAGAGACGACAATCAAGCTGGGTCTGGCATGGCTTTCCTTTTCACTGATGGAATCCCGCTTTGTACCAGTGGTTTAAATGGCCACGCTTTGCATGTCTAATGATCCACTAAAAGCTGTATTCCAGCTGGATAAAGATCTGTGGTTAAATGTGCTTTATTTGGCGTCTCACACTGGTATATGCAACAGATTGGCGACAAGAACAATTGAAGCTCAGCTGCATTAACCCAATAACCACTACCCAACAGCTGAGTAGAGGTTGCGTACAGGTTACCTTTGAACCATGAGATGCCACTGAAATGTGGTTTACTGTGTTACCTGAACCCAGCTGAGATTAGAAACTATGGTGAACCACCCACCGTTCATAATCCCACAACAAAACTTGGGTTCAGTTTGGTTTGTCTCAGTTTGGTTCAGTTCATTTGGTTTGGTTCTGTTCTGGGTTCTGTTAGTGCATCAGGGTTCAGACAGCACAACAGCCTGCACATTTCAATAACAACCTACAGTTCAGTGCCATCCCACAAACAACCCTGGAATGTCTGAACCCAGTCACTCTAATGTCTGAACCTGGGATCCTGGTTTGTTGATCTCAAACAAGCCAGCATTCAGAAGCAAACCTGGCTTTATAATCCTGGTTTATAAAGGGCACAACAAACCCAGAATCTACATGTGGACATCGCCATAAACTTTCAATTACTGGACATAGGGATCAGAACATTTTTCACCATCATTTTTAGCTTAGAGACAGTATGAATGGGTCATTAGTGGTAGTAAAGCAGCAAGCATTTTATGTAAGTTGTTATTTTATGTAAGCCGTCCCGAGGCTATGCAATGGGATGGCATACAAAAATTCTAAATAAATAAATAAAGCAATCCAAGATGCTTCAGAGCTGCTAAGAGGGAGGAGGTCAGTCTTCCCTTTTTGCATCCCTGATTGGGACTGCTTTTCTCACAACCAACTGGGATCTTTGCTCTGCATCCCAGCTGATCAGCGAGCTGCACAGAAAGTGGGGAAGGACCTCAGGTGCTCATGCATGTGGAACCATCTGGGAGCTGACAGGCTGTGTCTCCCAATGCTACTGCAGTGTGCAAATGCAGACTTTTTACATGGTGTTCAGCCAATATTCTGGAACATCTGTGTACATCAGAAAAAACTACAGGGACGCCCCACCCCGCCCGATATAAGCAAATTTATGATCACATTCTGGAAGTGCACCAGTGTACACTAGTAAAGTCAAGGGGAACAGTTACAGATGGGCTGAAGGTCGTCTGATCTGCTGTGAATCATGCTTGTTCCTGCCACCAATTTAGTTCAGGCATTCTTCAACTTAAAAGGCAATTTGGGATGTGGGAAACACGTGGCAGAGCAAACTGGGGAAAGAGTAAAATGCAGATCTCATCTCATCACTCATTTGCACTGTCCACACTTGGCACAGCTGAAGCACTAAGAATAGACTTTGAAGACTTGTCTAAGCACCAAACTGGAGTCTAACAGAGAGCAGTGGCCTGGAGCCCTCATTCTGTCTGCTACCCGTGTTTTGCAAGACCAAATTGCATGACAAAGGTACTTTGAAGCAGAAGCATGTTCACAAGCTGTTTGATGGAGTAAAGGGTGGATGGGGGGGGTGGTCTGACAAAGAGGAATTTTTTAAAAATCAGCTAAGCAGGCAGGGAGCTGATCAGTGACTCGATGGGAGATCCCCTGGGAACCCCACACATCTTGATGAAGTGCCAGCATGGAAGTATGGCAAGATATTAATGTGTTGATAGCAAGTCAAGACAATGTAGCCAACATTTTCATGGAGGGATGTTCTTTACCTGGTAATGCTGATTCTGAATCAAGTTGTCAGCATGGCGTTCCTGTAATGAAAAGGATACAGAGCAAACGGTACATTGCAGGTCACCCCGGGCTTGGTTTTCTCCCTGAGAGGCAGGGTGAGGAGCTCATGGTCCTCTGGATGTTGGGCTAGACCTCCCTTCATCCCTGAGCAAAGGTGATGTTGGCTGGGCTACACCTCCCCTCATCCTGACCATTGGCCACAGTGACTGGAGCCAAAGGCAGCTCTGGGCTGGAGGTTCCCCAACCTGGTGGCCTTCAGAAGCTTCAGACTTCAACTCCCAGAATTCCCATTCAGCAGGGCCATTGTCTGGGAATTCTGGGTGTTGCAGTCCAAATGTACCTGGAAGGCACAGAGTTGGGGAAGTCTGCTGTAAAGCTCCTTTTTTGACCCTGAAGTCTCCAGTTGCTTGGAGCACAGTCCTCAACCTTCTGGACCATTGCCTGGGAGCTTTGAGTCCAGGAGCACCTGGAAGACCACAGGTTGATCTTGCTCAACCGTCTCCAAGCAGGTCCAAGTCCAGAGGTGTTAGACTACAACTCCTACCATTCCTGGCCAATGGTCAGGAATGATGAGAGTTGTAATAAAAAACCAGCTGAGGCCAGAAGGGTGAGGCAGGCTGATCTTCCATGCAGAAACACAGACCAGGGTGCCACAAAGGGGCTCCCCTGAAGCTCTGGAGAAGCCCCCTCCTCTTTACCGTGAATGTCTTCAGGTTCTCATGCTTCTGGTCACTCTCTGGATCCCGAGACTGGCACAGCTGCTTGTGGATCCACTTGCAAAGGTACCAGAAGGACTTGGGGCTGGGGATAATGTTAAAAGGGGGCGGCAAGGTGCCACCCTCATCGAAGTAACTCATCCAGAGCTTTGTGCGTGCAAACTTCCATTCGATATCCGCATGGTCCTGCAAGGGGAGAGAAGTACAAACGGGAAATGGCTATTGAGGCGCTGAGGAACTCAAGAAAAACTTTGGAAAGCAAGGCAGTACTGACCCTGCCTCCAGAACCTGTTACTGTATTTTTCGCTCTATAAGACGTGCCTGACCATAAGACGCACCTAGTTTTTAGAGAAGGAGAACAAGGAAAAAAATATTCTGAATCAATGGGCACATCATCACAGGCACATTCCCCATCACTTCCCCATGGGCTGCACATCTGACAGACTTACTGCGCACACATATTTGCTCTATAAGACACACAGACATTTCCCCTTACTTTGGAGGGGGGAAAAGTGCATCTTACAGAGCAAAAAATACGGTACATGGAATGCAAAATTCTCTGATTGCTTTCCCTGACTTGATGCCCTCCAGGTTAGTCAGACTATGACGCACTCACTCCCCAGACAATGGCTGCTATAGCTGGGGATGATGGGAACTTTAGTCCATTCATGCAGTGGTCGATGGTTGTGCTGTTGGGTGCAAGCCTGAGGTTCCTGTCCAGCTCAGAGGGGGGTGTGAGCGTGTGTTGATTTTTTGCTTTTAAAGCAAGTTTCAAGCAAAAAGTGCTTGAACATACATGGGCAATGCTTCTGTAGTATCAACAGCCAGAGGTCTGGCTAAATATAGCTGAAATTCCATCCGTTGGATCAGTATATGGGATTGGAGGGTATGGTTTCAGATGATATGGGCTGCTGGTTTGGCCATCCTCTATTGCTGGCCACCCAGCAATAGGCAAATGATGCAAAACTGGAATGAAGCTGCAATCCCAATACATGTATTTGGAAGAAAATCTCATTGAATGAATGGGCCATACTTTTGATTGGCATGCATAGGGTTGCACTGTAAGTTATGTAAAGTAACATAAATTATTCAAGGTTGTTCAATGTGCATTTACTTATGGGAGCCCGGCGTATCTTTTCCCTGTCAATTTAGATTTCTTGGGTGCTGAATTTCCACTCTCCCCACTCCCACACAGAGCCTGGGGGGATGAATACATGGTTGACCTTCCTCCTCCTCCCGTTCCCCTTCCCCTCCTTGTTTTGTTCTTAATATAACGTATTTAGTGCATGTTGACATATTTTGTTTTCCCCAACCCTCTTTCCCAAATGTGATGATGGCCACAATCCAATGCAACAAAGGAAGATCGCAAGAAAATGGGGGAGCCTAATTTTCAGTCTCCCCATTCCAGAAACATGCTCTGCAGGGGAGAGGAATGAATATATTTAATTGTACTTGCAAAAGTTTGGAAGATGTCCTAGGGGTGAATGAGCAAGGTAGGAACCTGAGCGCAGCAAAGAGAAGGAGAATCCTTTTCTGGTTGGTGTATTTCAAGAAGACTTCCCAACCTTTTTGGGGTTGTTGGGCACAGGTGGAATGTTCAGAGCCTATTATGGGTATGCTCCCGAAATGGCCACCAGGGGGCAGTTTGCCCCTTCATTATGGCTTTTCTTCTTTGGGGCATTCTGGGAGAAACATGGCAGCTCACAGTGGGCAGCTGCTGGGAGGAAGATCAGAGCACAAGATGTGGAAACAAGCAGGCGATGAAAATACTGTTCAAATGTTACCTCCTCTTTTGTCCCTCTCAAAATTCAAACATCCTCCTCAGAGAGCCTCATTGAAAAATGCCCCGTCTTTTGTTTCCATGAATGTTTATCTTCATTTCTTCAGCTGTTGGGCCAGATTTTGTAGGTGCCATGGCTCTTCTGCCCCTGGGTTGGTGAACTCTTGATGAGTAATAGCTGGTGTAGATTATGCCTCTTGTCTATTATTTTTAGCTTTTCTTTTAGCATTTGGCCATTTTCCCAGGCAAATCTCTTTAATTATATAGATCTAGTTTTCAGGGTTAGGAGGGAAGGAAGAAAAGGCTGCTGAGGAGAGCAAGAGAGGGAGGCAGGGCTGCTTTGCCTTCTGAATTTTATTTTGCTTAATTAATTCAGCAACAGGAGACCCCGTTAATTTTGCTTGACTTGAGCATGAGACAAGGCACTGGGCTGCCACCCCTGCTGTTTCTTCCTGATATCTTGATTTCCATCATTCCCTAACGGTTCCCTTGTGATGCCATTTTGCCTGTAACTTGGCACATGAGTCATAAAGAAAGAAAAGGAAGAGAAGAGAAGCAGTGCTGGTAAGGCTTGTAGGATCACATTTATTTTCCTAAGGAGAATCAGCAGGGATATGTGAGGAACCCAACATGGGGTGAATATCCAGTGGATTTCCTTGATTCAGCTCTTGATTCAGAGTTGCCAACTCTGCTCTGGTGCTGACTCAGATAAACATAAATTAAACCAGCACCTGGACACCAATTTTTGAAATGGGTTGCAATTTATGCACCTCAAGAGAAACTAGGACATTTGGACAACATTTGGGCCCCACGCCACGACTTGAACCAATGCATCAAATTGCACAGTTTTCTACAAATGGGGTCAATTGAGTGCATTGGCACAGATTACAGAGTGGAGCCCACGTGTCTCCACAAAAAGTTAAGTGACAACCTGAAACCAAAAAAGGACATGTACGGGAGGTGGAAGGAGGCCAGGCCACAAATGAAGAACGTAAGCAGGTAGCAAGGAATTGAAGGAACTGTTTATTGTTTTCAAGAAATCATGGAAAACAGGAAGTGCCAGACAATTAGAGAAGGGCTGTTGTTGTCCCATCTTCAAGGAAAGTGAAAAAGATGAACCAGGAAACTGCAGACCAGTCAGTCACTGGAAAAATTCTGGAGCTAATTATTTTAAAAAATCAGTCTGCATACACCTCGAAGAATGCAATGATTCATAGAAGCCAATATGGGTTTCTCAAGAATAAATCCCACCAGACTAATCTAATCTCATTTTTGACTGGGCAACCTACCAAATGGACAGCAGAAATACTGTGGACATAATCCATCTTGACTTTAGCAAAGCTTTCGACATAGTGCCCCATGACATCTGATTAGCCAACTCGCAAAAAGTAGACTAGCTATTAGGACCCAACTATTAGGTGGCTCCTCAAACTGTGGTGTTGGCAGAGGCTGCTGTGCCTCCCATGGACAGCCGCGGTCACAAACAAGCAGGCCGGAACGGTCCCTTCCAACCCTACTCTTCTATGATTCCGTTATTTTTTAATGGAACTATGGAGAATTCCTGCACTTTGCTACTGTTGTCCTTTCTCTAGGCCGATGGACCAGATCACCCAGCCTGACCCGAGAATGCTGCTCTTGCTGCTGCTGCTGCGGCTGCTCCTCCTCCTCCTCTCTTTTCACACTGCTCAGTGGAGCAGACAGTGCCAAGAGGGAGCAGAGTGGGACCCAGGGACAGGGTGGGACTTCCTGAGGATGCCCAAGCACAACCACCTTGGTGCCAGCCAGCTGCAGCTTGCTTGCCTTTTCCTTCTCCCCGAGTGGGCAGAGAGAACCTCTCTTGGCACTCCTCACCTTCCTACTTGCCTGCACACCTGTTCTCCAAATGAATGGACAGGCCACAGTAGTGCTCACTGGCTCGGCCAGAGGCAGGATCCTCCCCTGCGACCCTGACAAAAACTGGAAGCGATGCCAAATCTAAATGAAATAGCTTTGGCTGTATTGGCATGATTTGCAGAGGAGAGGAAGAGACAGAGATCCCCTGCCTGGAGCAAGTGAATTCAGCACTCATTGGCTGGGTCCATGTGGTGGCTCAGCTCAGGAATATTAACCCACCTTTCAAGTCCACAGGTGAAATATAAGGAGGCACAAGGGACAAAGAGTCCTGCATCATCACACGCACAGCGTTGGCTTGTTTCTGGGAAACAGCAAAACCGCCCTTGTGTTCCAGGGACGCATACAGGGCTGGATAGCATGAGGAGGTGTAACACTGCTCTGGATGGAGCATGGTGTGCATTTGAGGGCTGCAGAGGGCGGGGGAGGACCGTGGAGGAAAATGCACACTGCCTGTGTCAGAAATGCTGGTGAGCACGTGGGATGTAATTACAAGGTTGCTAACTATTGGGAGGGAAAAATGTTTGCCCTTGGGACAAGGCACAGCAGAATGACGTGTGTGTGTGTGAATGAGAGAGACAGAGACAGAGACATTGAGAGAGAGAGAGAGAGAGAGAGAGAGAATCTAGAATTCTCTGAGCTTGCCATGTTCCTCTGGGCACCCATCAAAACCATCTTCACACTTGCAATGTACTTCCAAGTATTCAATGCATTTTATTTTGCTGCAAGCCAACACCCCAGTTTCCTCACAATGCTATAGTTGTTGCATTGCTTCCCCACAATGCAACAGGTGTGTCTGAGAGAGCATGTGGAAACAGTGGGGAAAGAGTGAGCCTGAATCTGAGAGAAGGTGGCTCGTTGAAGGCCATTTAGGGCCTCAACTATGCAAGCTGAGAGAAAAAGGCCTACAACTCCCAGAAGGCCCAACACAGCATAGGATTGCACCCTTCATAAGTTCATGGCACAGGTGAGATTTGAACCCTGAACTGTGTGAAGAACTGGTATGTCTCTTAGCCACTGGACTGCATCAGTGCACAGCACAGGCTTCCCTCATGTTGCTGCCACCTCTCCAGGCTCATCCATGATGGCAGGGGAACAGGTCAGGCCTGATCTGTGTGAGGAGGGGCAAGACAAGCACCAGTTCATCTCCAACAATTCCATTGGGATGGAGTGGTTATGTTTGAAGGACTACCTGGGGCCACTTGGGTTCGCCAAAGAAGAGGAGATGGGTTGGGCCCTATTTGCACAGGCTAATTTGCACATTTAGCTGCACATTTGTTGTTGTTGTTCAGTCACAAAGACTCTTTGTGACCCCATGGACAACATTCCTCCAGGCTGCCCTGTCCTCCACCTCCACTGTTCCAGCTACAGTCACACCACAGTGTCACTTCTGCCATGTCTTGAAGGATATTTAATCAAGGAGACCCATCCATGCAGAAAGACCACCGGATGGCTTTTTGGATGGGGGCAGGTGACACCTGCGAAATCTGGCTTGCCCCCCCCCCTTGCAGCCATTCACAGCCATCGAAGCACAAAGGGGGGCAGCATTCGTGAGATGCACTGATTTCTGTGACTTTTGGACAGGCACAGTGAGAGAGAGAGAATCAGGTTGGTGCAGTGAATGATCAAGAATTGCTTTGCCACAGGGTACCCTGAAGGGAGAATGGCTACTGAAGTTTAAAATAGCTTTGTCCAAAAAGTGGGGGATGGAGGTGGTGGAATCTTGCACTTCAGTTAGGCTTCCTTTCCCCTTAAGCAATGCAAGAGTTATCAGAGTTGCTAGCTTTATTTTGTCTGGTCCAGTGGCTCTCATGGCGGCCAAGGAACTGTCCCTTGGCACCCAGAACTTTCTGGCTGTTGCAGAGGGAGAACTCAAAATGGCAGCTTGGATGACAATGAGGAAACTGGGTGGCTGTCAATGGCCAATCATTTCTGTTCATACGGGAACAATGGGAATGGTATGGTGTAGTGGTTAGAGAGCTGGACTGGGTTTTGGGAGATCTGAGTCTCAGTTAAAGCAGAGATCTAGGTTCTACATACAGCAGTGTGCAAACTAGGAATTTTCCCTAGGGGGCAGGAGAAATTCTCAACAACGTCTCATAGGTAGGACTCAGTCTTGGAATGGGATCTAGCCCAGCTTCTCAGAAAGGAGGGGCTTAGAACAGGGGCCTACATTACCATGATTTATTTAATTATTTAAAGTTTTTATATGCTGTCCCAATACTAAAAGTCTCTGGACGGCTTACAAAAAGCAAAAAAAAGAAAAAAAGAAAAGCAAAGCAATCATAACAACACAACACATTGCTTCCAATAAATGATGATAAAACAAGGATAAAACCAATTAACTGTTAAAATATTGGAGGAATAAAAAGGTCTCTGCTTGATGCCAAAAAGAATAAAGTGACGGTGCCAGGCAAACCTCCCTGAGGAGCATGTTCCACAGTTGGGGTGCCACCGCTGAAAAGGCCCTTCTCCAGGTAGCTACCCTCCTAATTTCCTTCAAAGAGGGCTCCCAGAGAAGGGCCTCTGCCTCTGATCTCAAGGGGTGATCAAGCACATAGAGAAGAAGGTAAACCATGTAACCAGATGAACTTCCTACACATCCCCCACCTCAGCCCAGAGGCTTAAGAAAATACTACCATGATTTCTTTCCTTCTAACATGGCTGTCTTTATCTATCCATAGTCAAGAGCTACTAATGCTCATCTCCAACTGATATCACAGCAAACAAGCTAAGAATTTCTGAAAACAGCATGCATGGGTGCACATGTATGCCTTCAGCAAAGAGAAGGAGAGAGCGAGAGAGGGAAGCAAATAAAGTAACTTACTGCTATCAGCTGGTAGGAGTTGTTCATCATCGCTATGAGCATGTTTAGCAAGACCACCAGAGAAATGACGTTGTAAGTGCCGAACATGGTGGCCCCAACAAATTCCGTAAATTCGTGTCTGGCTTTCACATTTGTGACGTAGAGGTTCAACAAACCAAACACAGACCAGAAGAGAGACTGGAGCGTTTCAAAGAGCCTGCAAAAGACAAATGGAGTCTTTACTTGCTGCATCTCATCCTTGCCGAGGGAAAGATGGGTGTTATTTGATGGGCTAAATAGCAGTCGAGCAGTCAAGCATCTAAACATGCAGTTGATGAGGACAGTGGCAAAGAACAGAGAGGCATGCTAATGATCAGAGCAGATGCCCTGTCTTTCAGAAGACCCCAGGAGCTTTAAAGAGACCTTTCCGGAGGGTTCAGTCTAGTCTTGCCTCCTAATGATGCTATGATGAAGAGGATGGGGCTGCCCATATCCCCACGGGGGGTGGGGGGTGGGGGGGCTACTACTGACCAAAGCCTAGTCAGTTGCCTAGTCTGTTTCCTTCTGACGGTTGATCCAATATACACTTGGACCTGCCCCTCTAATCAGAAATCCAGTAAATCTCACCGCAGTGGGGAAGACTGTGACCAGGTTGCCTGTGTGCCTACCTGAGCAGGAGCGAAATCTTGAGGGCTCTTTTCCATCAATGAAAACTTGGCAGAGGACAACCTTTCCAACGGAGGACACCTTCAAACAGAAGATGATCCTTCAAACAGAGACTTGCTATCCTCCGCATCCCCAGTGTGTGTGATAAACAATTGTTTTCCTCTTTCTTCCTGACTCCCTTGGAAAGCTTTCAATATCGCTAGCCTGTCTTCTATTCTTTTCTTGAGGTCACTTCAATATCGCACGAGGCAGCAATTGAAAAAGCAGTTTTATGGCCAAACCGCTGCAGCAGAATGGGGACTCTCACTTTTATCTGAGCAGTGGTGCTGGGCTGGGGTGAGGGACTTTTATCTTTTCCCTGCATCATTTTCCAATCAATCCGTTCTACTACCCTTTCTAACTTCCCTCTGCAGGCTAGCAGCAGCTTCAGGGCGTGGGGGCAGATATAGATCAGGAAAACTACATTGTGCGTATTCAGGGGGAGGGGGACGCTGGCTGTTGCAATCACATTCCCATCTGCCCCCATTTACCACCCTTCATTTGCAAGTAACGGAAAAGGAAAACCTTGAGAGATCTAAACCATGTGTCATCTGGTCCTTTGCTTGACATCTGCAGGTGGGGAAGCTGCTGAAAGTTAGGGCCAAGGGCACTGCGCTTGGGGAGTTCACGGCACAGCGTGGAGTTCCGCCTCCGCCTGTTGGGCTGGCGTAAGAACTGACTGTACCAATGAAACTTCCAGTGGAGAAAATATCAAACTGCAGCTGCCTTCTAAAGATTTCAAAGCAAAGACAGTGTCAGATCTCATTTCAACAGCACAGCTATCTGCTACTTTCTAGTGGCTTTGGAAGAAAATCCACTCCAGTTATCAGTCAGACTTCACAAAAAGCAGGCCTCTGGAATGACAGGGCCTTCCATCCAATTACCAGAGATGGCCCTGCAAAAAATGCTGTGTGTTGAGGGGAGAAGGGCTGGGTAGATCGTGCAGGTGGAAATGCTGTAGGAAATGATGTTGTGCAGTGGGAGTTCCAGATCTGTTGGAATACAACTCCAATCATCCCCAGCCAACAAGGCCAATTGGTTGAGGAAAGCTGCATTAAACCCGAGCCATCCCCGGGAAGAGCAATGCTGCAGCCACACTTCGAGATGCTGGAGAATGGATTTGGGACCTTCTGAATGCAATGCAGGCGCTCCATCACAGCCCCTCGCGACTTCATGCTGAAGGGCACTGGGAAACGCACAGCACCATCCTGAATGAAGTCATCCCATGTATTGCAGATGGCTGGGACGGGGAGGTCAGATGTGGTGTCCCTGTTTCCAGCAGTCCCATTCCGTGTTTTTCATGTTCTGACCCATGACTCCTTTGAAGATATGTTTCCCAGATGGTTTATCAAAGCATGAAACGATTTTCCAAGAACAGGCGGGCTGAAGCATAAAACTTGAATTATTAACAGTTCGGCCTTCTGCTCGAGGACCTGGATCTTTTCAGAAAAAGAGATGAAGAAGACCGTGCTTGGGAAACAATAAGCAACTACAGGGCTGTGGCATAATTTAAGCGAGCTTCACATCTGGGGCAAACAGCCCTTGCTCAGCCTCTTTCAGGAGTAGCTCTGTCCAAACAAGGCCTTTTCGTGCGGTGTTGAAGAACCGCAAGCAGCCCATGAAGGTAGGGCATTAGGAGCCCCCTCCGTGGAACAAATGCAGTGTGGCCTTGGGGGTGGGGGGCGCACACACCCATCGCAACGCAGTCCCTTTGCCCCGGTCTGCAGACACCGTTTCTCGTTTTGCAGGTGGCCCATTCTTTGCATGCTGCTCATGCTGAGCGTCTGTTCGAAGAGCAAAATGTCACTTGACACCGGGGGTGTAAATAATGAGTGTTTCGGCTTTTAAGACGAGGTCGAGTGACGTTCTGAAGCGAAAATGGAATTGCCACACGCTCTCCCCGCTTGTAAAGAGGCTGCCGCTTCTCACTTGTGGCTGCTTTGTTTCCTACTGTTCTCTTTCCCTGCAGCCTGAGCCCCCTCACAATGTACTGTATGCACCCATTCCCCCAGCCCTGCAATTGTGAAGTTTTGCACGCATGCATGTATATCCCAAAGCTGTCATTAAGTCACGGAATGTCACTTCTGTCTCAATATATTTCCTTATGCATGCACATGATTCCAGGGCAGCGGAGCGGGAATGCTTGTGCTCCGTCCTGTGTAGTTCGGCCACTCTCCTTCCCGAAAAAGAGAAGACACTCCTGCGCCTTGTCTCCCTGGAACAACCTATTCGTTGTGCAGAACTGGACTGGAGTAAATGCAGCAGTGGAGTGCATCAGCTGTGAGCTGGATCTCCCTGGTTAGAGCCTGAGCTCAGCCGCTGGCTTGGCGGGTTCCCTTAGGCAAGATGCTATCTCCCCATCCCAGCTCTTGTCTGCAACCAGAAGATAAGGCTGCTAGTCTGGAGTTTTGCGCGTGGCTATTCCAATCAGCCTGAGTAGGACTGCTGCCCCAATTCCCCCTCTAAAGGCAACACAGTCTCCGTGTGTGGGGAGGGACAGAGGGAGCCAAGTGGGGAAAGGGGCTGCAAAGCATGCCGGCAACATCATGTCTTCCCTCCTATTGACCCCTTATTGTAGCTATTCAGGATAAGAATAATCAATGTGCTTTTGAAAAGGATTAGTGGAATAAGAAAATAATTAAAGCTTCTTTTCAAAGATCTATAACCAGATTTTATTTTATCTTTAAAGGTCAGCTATTAAGTGCCCCTTTAAAATAACCTGGTTTAAAATGGTAACTGAATGCAAGATAAACAAACATATTGAAGTCTTCCTACATAATCTCTTTAAAACAGAATCCCTGGCCATCTATCAAATACATTGAGTTAAAATCTGCTTTTGTTTTGTGAAAAAAAGGATGATGTAGGGACAAAAATTTCCCAGTTTTGAGGATGAGTATTTCAGATGAGACATGGCAGGTCATATTTTGTATTTTTTATTGGGCAAATCATGAAGAGCTCAGCAGTGCTGGTTCCAGCTTTCTGGGAGCCCTGGACAACGCACCCTCCCATGTCTCCCCTCACCAGCATGGCCACCGACTGCTCTTGATCCTCATCCTCAGTTCAGGAGGAACTACTCCAGGGAGCTTTTGTTGGTGTAGCTAGGGGCTTCTAGAGTGTGTAATCCAACACATCTGGAGTGCCCCAAGCTGAGAAGGCTGCTAAAAGGTACAGCACAGAGCTTTGTGAATATTTGCTAGACAATCCACAAAAAGCTGTGCAAGCCCAGTGCAACAGCAGCAGAGTGGGACAAAGTTAAATGTATTCTCAGACCGCACAACTCTAACACAAAGCAAAGGTGAGGCGTCCCTGGATGCTCAAAGGCACCAGATACCTTTGGTCAAATGGTGCCTTGTTAAGCACCCAAGGCCAAAGGTTTTTTCACCACAAAAACCTGTAGCAATTAATCTGATGCAGTCTGAACCCTGCTGCACTCTGCTGAATGGTGCGTACTTCTCTGTGCAACCTATTTCAATTAAAAAATAAATAATCAACTGAGCATTACCTTTCTAAACTACTCTGTTGTTTGCTGTTGGCCTCATGCAAGTAAAAGGTTAAATACTGAGAATCCAGCAGAAGTAAAAAGCTCAGGACCAGGACGTCCAGAGAGTACCATCCCATTTCATCTCTGCTGCAGGTTTTCTTGTTGGTCTCATTTTGTGTACCTGCTGGTTCTGTCTTGCTTTATTTTGACTTGTTTCATTGTTACTGTTTCCTTAGCTCATACTTGCTTTTCAATATGTATTCTGCCCAGAAAATCTTGGTTATGGGGTGGTATAAGAACAGGTAGGTAGATGAGGAGGTAAACTGGCCCCACCCTTGAATATGGGGTTGGCAGCTTGTGGTTCTGGCATGCCATGCATCCCTTAGCCCAATGTCAAAAGCCCCCTGCATGCTATCAGATCCAATCTCCAGCAAAAGTGATCCATTCCTTACGTAGGTGGAAAGGAAGGGGTGGGGAGAGAGAGGCATATGGCAGAAAGAGAAAACAGGGGGGCTTTCTTTGGCTTTGGCCCTAGCAGCTTAGGACTCAGGTTTTGCCGGATGCAGCACAATGTGAGGGTATCAGCCATCTTCGTTTGCTTCCAGGGCTGACCTAGTCACATCACAAGCATTGGGAATGGTGGGTTGTGATCTGATTTTTGCATCAAGAGAGATTTGAAGAAGGGAGTCAGTCCCTCCCTTCTCCCCTTCCTCATCTTTTCTTTCCACTTTTGGAAACAGGGGACTGGATTAGCTGGCTCTTTGATCCGACCCAGACCCGTGCTCTTATCAGAACATTCCAGAACATCGCTTTAGAAAAAGAATGACATGCCAGGAGCTCTTGTAAGAAAACAGTTTCTAATGTCAAACACAGTGGCTCTGATTTTTAAAGGGCAACTTCCTTGAAGCAGTTTTGTCATCTTATTTTCATGACTTGAGAATAGGAATGTTTTGGTGACTGAACCGGCAGTGTTGAGAGATACTGGCTCCCAAGAACGACCCATGGTCAAAACACTGAGAATAGCACTGAATCTCTGTGTAAGCTCTCTGAGCGTCCCTGTAACATTGTGTTTTTTGCGATATGCAAATGCTAATGACAGGAATTAGAAGTGTTAGCCGGGGATGCTAAGCCCTATCATCTTCACGGCTTCCTATCTGAGGCCTCTCTCCTCAAAGGGTTGAGTTCCGCTTTGTTCCTCGGCAGGATGGCTGTCTGAGATAACTCAAGCTGGGCTTGAGTTATCTTACATAACCCTGACAAATGGGCTGGTGTTCGCCTATGAATAAATAAAGGAATTTTCACCACTGCAGCAGCTGCAGCCAACATGCCAAGGCCACGAAGGAAAGACGCGACGGCATCCGGAGGTCGAAGGCAAGGGAGGAGAAAGGGAGACAAGGAGTCTTACGTGGAGAAGGCATTGTTCTGCTTCTCGCATCGGATTCCCTTGCAGTTGTTGGGCTCTTCGGAGGCACTGGTCTCATAATAGAAATAGAGCTGGTTGAGTCCATTGGCGAAAGCCAGGAGCACCAGGCAGTAAATAAAGAGGAACTTGAGGATGTCAAGAAGCATGCGTCCCAGAGAGATCTGCAGGGGTCCCAGGTGGGAGTTTGCTGTAAACAGGGAGATGAGACGCAAGGAGCTTAAAATGTTTGATATTGCAAAGAGGGCTTCTGCAATGAGGGTGGGGTGCCACATTTCCCATTCCTCCCTTGGACGGGAGCCATTGTACTGCAAGAAATAATAGGGGAGGGGGAAAGGAATAGACGTGAATGGTTGTAGTCAACAGTTCAAGCTACAGCATTTCACTTCTCAGAGCATTTCACACGCGCGCGCGCGCACACACACACACACGTGCGCATGCGCCAGTCATTTTAAGCTGCAGGTATGCCATATGTACAAGGCCGGGGGAATGTTCCCTGCTGTCTTCCACCTCCCATTGCTTCTGAATGAGCCGCACTCGGAGTGGCTTCACCCAACCCACCACTGAAATGGCATCCCTGGAAGTCAATATCCCTTCCAGGCCAGGCAGCCACTGATCCAGGAGACAAATGGACAAATAAGCAAGACGCCAGTGGTCAGCACAGTGTCTAATTTGTTTGCCTATTCAAAATGTGCAGTATTAATAAAACTGCCCCAGGAAATTATCCACCTTCTTCATGTGCCAAAAAATATAAATAAATAGCGCTGAGGGCATTATACAGAATATTCTCCAGGGTAGTATTCTCAAATAATTTACATGGGGGCTGCCAAATAGCCTTAGCAAAGTGGAGGTTATTTGGCAAAGTCAGCCTATTTGGTAGTGGTAGGGGAGAGAGAGGGAGAGAGAGAGAGAGACAGAGAGAGACAGAGAGAGAAAGAAAGTCCTCAAAAATTTCTCCTGGAAAGCATCTATGAAATCTTGAACATGCCCTTCAAGTTGTCCATCAATAGTGAACTGAACAAGGGACACAAATCACCTGATTACATAGTAGTCTTTCCCTACTATATATTGTATTTCGAGTTAAGTTATAATAATTTCTGTATATGCACCTGTGCTTATAAATTAGCATAAATTATAAATTTTATGCAAATGTATACTTTATTTCTGGTGATTATCTACCCTGTCTCCTTAACTTTTTGTGGTGACCACCTTAGCTCTTGCTTTAGAAGGCTACAGAAAAAGGCACAATGTGTCTAAAATTGGGGAGAATCAAATCATTTTAGAGGTTCTTTAGCCCCACAATTGGTCAGGTATGCCAACTTTGTGGTGGAAAACTCAACTGGTAATATTGAGGCAGGGCTTTGTCGATGGCCATGCCTGAGCTAGGAGAAGATGTACCTCTGTGGTACATCTTTGGCAAAGGAGCACAGATCTAAATGTAAAAATGGGGTGGCAACAGCCTTTTCCACTGCTTCTCTGGTGACTGACCTACCTAACAACCAACCAACCAACCAAACACTAACCAAGAATCAATCTAGGCCATTTGCTTTCTCTGACATGGCAAGTCCCAGGACTCCTAAGGGACAGTGCTCTTATATCCCAGCCCTGCATTTCTCAGCTTTGTGTCCTCCATGTTTTGGACATCAGCATCTGTGAGCCCTTCCCAGTCAGGAATGCTGGGACTTGCAGTCCAAAACATCTGGAGTGTACCAGATCAGAGAAAGGTAGATTAATCAATGACTCACCACATGGTTTATTTAAAAAAGGCCACTATTCATGAATGCACCATTTTGTACTGCAATGTTAAGTTGACTCCACTGGTATTGGTGCACTTAAAAAGGAAATGGTGGATCTGCTGTTCAGTCTTTACTGGTGCAACACTCACTATGGACCTGTTTTGCTGTATGACTACAGAAAATACAGACTGGGCGTGAATACAAGTTTGAAATGCTTTTAAAATGATTCAGATGTGACATTTTCTCGCAGCTGCTGGATATAGAAAGCTTGCTTTCGACAAACACCATAAGCCAAATTGGTCTATATGAATCAAGGGTTTTGTAGAGTTTAAAAGAGGAGAAGAAATTTTCCCAAAGTACTGAGGAACTGAACTATAACTGCATTTCTGCATGACTTCTGATTGCTTCTGACATTTCAAACTGTTCTCTGTGTCTGTGAGCATCACAGATAGATGCAGTTAATGTGATCTGTGAAAGGCCCTTAAAATGCTCCCATTTAACTCTTCACTGGGCCTCTTGCTGGAATTATAAGCAAGAGCAGCACATGAAATAGGAAGAAAAGATGCCCAAGGAAAGCAAAGGGTGCCAAATGCGGCTTTGCCTTTTTGACAAACACCCCCAAAGCACGTGACTTTGAGCCAGCATTTAAGCTGACCCTCTAAGAAAAAGGACTTGACAAAGTCACTGCTTGCCCAGATCTATATTTCTGGCAGTTTCAAATGCAAACTCTACTTGGCCCGCAAAAATAAATAAAACAAAATCAATGAGATGCTCTCCTCTTGTCCTGCATACTAATTCTGTGTGCCAAATCACTGAATCAGCTTTCCAAATACCAGTGAATGTCAAGAAGGTCTGGACACTGTATTTCCTCAACTGGGAGTCTCTCCTCCTAGAACCTGAACCTCAGCATGTGGAAATGGGTTGCATTTATGGGATCCAGGATGGCAAGGTGGTTAGAGCATTGGAATGGGACTCAGGAGAGCTGGGTTCTAGTCCCCGTTCAGCCAAGAAGGTCACTGGCTGACTTTGAACCATTCTGATTGTTCCCAAGATCACCTTGGGATCTTTGAAGAGGAAGAAATGTGAGACATAAATCCAATGTAATAACAGTAGTAATATTTACTTGCTAGAGAAGGAATGGCACATTCCATGTGCTCTAAGGTAGTTACTTTACAGAGGACGGCCTCTACTTGAGAGTGTCCTCCTCTTTCTCATGGATGGTCCAGTCCATGTCTGGTTCAAGATCAAAGGGCCATAAGGCAGGCGAGCAGCAGCAACCTTAAGAGTTGCCCATCCATCACTAGCAGCACAGGGACAGTAGGGTGAGCCGCTGGCACGAAGTTCACGTGGCCAGCTTTCAGGGCTATGGTGGGATACCTGGAGAAAGCCAGTGTAATGGAATGGATGGCATGGTTGACTGGAACTAGAGACCCAAGTGCAAGTCCCCACTGAGCCATCAAACAATATCAGTGGGCCGAGAGGTCGAACCTACTTCACAAGGTAGTTATGAGCATGCAATGAAGATGAAGAGGATCGTGTCCACCACCACAGACCCCTTGAAGGAAATTCAGGATGCCAGTTCAGTAAATAAATAAATTGGTGAAATGTCTAATCTTCAGATTTGCAGCTATTAACAAGAAAAAGCAAAAGGACGTCCTCTTTTTGAAGATGCACTCTCCCCCTCCCCCCCTGTTTTTTCTTAAGGAAAACATGTTCAAGTAGCCACCTTAACATGGTCAAATGCCTTAGCTTAACTCCTCTTCTCTGCAAATGGCCAAAACATAAATAAATTGAAGCAATACTAAGAATAAAGCCGACATCGTTCGATGAACTGCAACTGCACACATTGACATTAACACATTTCAGACGCGCTCTCCAGCCGGCCGGTTGGCCTTCCTAAGCTGCGAAGGTAATTATGGGGTGGCAGATGGAGGTGTTTCAGCAGGAGATGGCCTTCGAGGCAATCTGGTCGCCTCACCAAACAATGCCGTTATTCTGTCTGGCTTGTTTTTACACTCTGCCTGCTTCCAACCAACACAAGGAGGAACATAAGTCTTTCCTCTCCTCATTTTATCCTCAAAGCAAGCCTGTGAGGTTGGATGAACAGAGGCAGAGAGTGACTGGCCCAGAGAGCGATGTGGGTAAGAGGGACATGAGCCTGGGTGTCCTCCATCCTGGTCACCTCAGAGAGGACACTGCCATTCCCTTATATTTGGAAGAGGAAGACCCAAAGACAGGATGCTCAGCTATAACCAGCGTGGTGGTACATGTGTAACAAATGGAAAAACCAAGAGGGTCTTGTGGCAACTAATTGGTGCATGCCCTTTCCTGAACTAGGACACACTTCTAAGGAAGGGCAAGCAGAAGACCCCAAAATTGTGGAATTTGGGAATCTTGGAAATGGCTGAGGGCACCACCACAAAAGAGAGAGCCCCCCACCTCTCCAGGCAGCTGCTTCCACCACCGTATTGCTCTGACAGTAAACAAACTTTTCCTGATATCTGGCCTGAACCTGGGATGCCACAACTTGATTTGATTCTTCTGTGTCCTGCACTCTGATATCAGTGGGAAGAGATCTTGACCTTCCTCTTTGTGGCAGCCTTTGATGGACTGCCTTGTCCATCTCCATCCCATCTCCTGAGATGCTAGGGGTCACCCTTGGACAGCAAGTTGCTCCTCAAATAGCAAAGATAGCCCTGGAACTTGGGCCTGCTGCCTCATGGGAATGTATAAGCCAGGAAGATGGTGTATACTGAGGCAGACCGTGGGTCCACCTATCCCAGTATTACTGGAACTGACTGGCAGGTTTCAGGCAGCCCTGCCTGGAGATGCCAAGGACTGACCTTGCTTGCAAAACAGAAGACCAACCCCTGAGCTACGAGCCCTCCCCTAGTTAATTTCTGGTCCTGTCCATTGAAAGGACCAATCCTGCTGTTGCCTTAAGTGGTTAATATGGGGTAGAAAAAGGTGAGAATGCATACAAACTGAAAGTCAGGACTAAGGATAGTGTGATGACTCATATCCCTCTTAGAGTTGCAGCTAGAATGGGATTAGCTAGACTATGCATCTGTCAGGAACTGTGGGTGTTTGCATAAACATTGCTAATCTGTGGGTGTACCACCAAAGGTTCATTCCGAGAAACACATTTATCTTATTAAGAAGGATATTTTTTTTAAATGAGCCAAAATCATCATGGCAAATCATTGAGACTTTTCTTCCATCCGGACAATGAGTTTTGTTTATTTTACAGATGTCTTACATTGGCCCTTGGATCTGTTTATGATAATTGCTGGGGAGTGGCTGAGAGAGTGAGAATTGGGAAGTTCTCCAGCTGTGAACTGCCAGGGTAGCCGGAGGCAAAGTGTCAATATTTCTGCAGGCTTGAAATGTGTCAAAGGCAGAACTTGATGCTGTCATTCTCTTGGTTAAAAGAACAAGAACAAGGGTTGACTGTGGGTTGACTGTGGGTTATTGAACTGGCTGAATAACCCCCTGTTTTTTAAAAGCTCCTGATGGAACAAAAAATGCATTTTGTTTGCATTTCAATGCATATTTACCAAATTCATGCTCCCTAAACCTGAACACAAAGCACAATCCACTGAAGTGTATTTTTCTAGTGTTTCTGATGCAATTTGCAAAAACAACAGCAAAAGCACACAAAAATGCATACATTTGAAAATGTGTGGACAAAGCTATGCAGCCATTTGAAAGGTACCTATTTTAAAAAGGGTGTATGTGGGAAAATGCACACAAAATAGTTTACTCAGTAGGAAAAAAAAATTCTTGCAAAAAGGCCTGCCTCGGAAAAAGTGCAACTCAAATCACATGCATTTTAAACATGTGTACAAAATATACACAAATGTTCATGCAGTCTAATAAAAGCATTTGCAATCTTAGGTAGAAGATTGACAGGAAATATTTAGCAGTGAAAAAATTGGGCTTGATGGATTCACCCGTCCCTTTTCTTTTCCCAAGGAGAGCTTTAACCAAAAAGACATATGAGATTTGGTTTTAAATCAGCAAAAAGCTATTGCAGAGGCAATTGAAACAGCAGGTGGAGAAGAGCCTTCAGAAATGCGTAATAGAGGCAGAGGCACTACTCAGATAGTGGTCCGCCATGTGAGAAGATGAGGAGGCATTACAAGAATACAAGAGTGTCCAGCTGTAAACTGCTGGAGGAGATGTTTTAGGCTGCTAACACATTCTTTTGCAAGTCCCCTTAGCGCCAATGGCACTTGGCCATTTCTACTCTAGCTTGGGGTACAAGTGCAGGGCATGATGAGAAATGCAAACTTCGCTACTTCAGCAGAGATCCTACTCAGGGGAAAGCAGATTCCTTGGCATTCGATTTGAGAAATGCCTCTTACAGCCCTCGAGCAGGTCTTGATGCAAGTTTCTCACAGACACAAGACTTATCCTGTGGCTTCTGTCTCTCACAGCCACTTTCCTGTCAGCCTGTAAAATATTTAGACTCCCGATGCCACACTTCCTTGCTAGTATTCAAAGCAGCAGGAAATGGAGGGCAACAGAAAGGCTTTTAGGAAGACGATAGCCTGAGGGCGACATCCAACATTAGCACTGGAATTCACTAGGGGGTGTTATCACAGGACCCCTGCTAAAAGCAGAGAAGGGCACCTGGCCATGAGAAAAGCACAGACATGCCGACCCTCTAGCACAGCCTTCCTCGACCTGATTGCCTCCACGTGCTTTGGACCACAGCTCCCATCTTTCCTGTCCATTGGACATGGTGGCAGAGTCTGATGGTAGCCCTGGACTTGTTTACAGGCTGCCTCTCGCCGCAAAGCAGCGACTCACTGGCAACAAGTTGCATAGCAAGGATACAAACACAAGGGCCTGACTCTGCCATAAACCCAGATGCCGGATCCGACCCCAAATCTACTTGGGCAACATGATTACAGAACATAAGAATGTCACCCAGTATATTAGGGCCTCATTCACTTGCTGGAATTCGAATGAGACATAGGGCATCATTAGCAGCAATGCCCTTTACTTCCCATGTAGGGCAAATAGACCCATCTATGAAGAAAAGAATAAATGAGCATGATTCAGACATCACAAACTGCAATGCTCAGAAACAGTGGCAGAACATTTCAGCCTCTCTGGACACTTAAACTGGTCATTGCAGAGCAAAGGAGTTTCCAGCAGAACTAGCATCATCCACAACTTTATTTGTTTATTTTTGCACATTTTTATTTTTATCTCTCCTGCATCCTTTTCCTGGAAGAAACACATGGTGGGTTGCACCGGTGTTCTCTCTATTTTAGCCTCAGAGGGAGCATTGCAAAGGTGGGTTAGGCTGAGCATGAGTGACCGGTTCACCATCACCCACCCTCTCACCTGAGCTTCACTGACTTATTTATTACATTTCTATTCCACTTTTTTTTTAATGCTCTCAAAGGGGCTCACAGCATACCCCTCCTGCTCTCTCAATCTCATCCCCACAACCAGCACCCTGCGAGGAAGGTGGGCTGAGAGTCAGTGTCTGACCCAAAGTCATCAGGCGGCTTCATGGGGATGAGTACAAACATCTTCCAAGTCCCAGGTCTATGCTCTAACCACTACACCACCAGCTCATGAGGCTTAATTTTATTTCCAATGACATGAGCTTGGAAAAGAGATTTTTTAAAATCACTCTGCATGTGTTAGTTGGCCTACCTAGTGCCAAAACCATCCCCTCAATCACAGCTATGCATAAATGACCTTCGTTAATGCTGTGATTGTTACCACTAGTTCTCTCTGCACTGGATTACCTTCTGACCTGCTTAGAATTCTTCACATGCACACACAGGACCCACGCACCCATATATCTAGCATTAAAACCCTGAAACTCTCCATAATACTCCATCTGATGAAGTGGTTGATAGTCCATGACAGCTTATGGCAGAACTAATCTGCAGCTTTTTAAGGTGCCCCAAGACTCTCTCTTGTGTTTCAAGCCACGAAATCACTATAACAGATGTTAAAAAATATGGCATGTTTTTCTGTTTCTCTCAACACATTTCTGTTTTATTCCAGATACCACCAACCCCACACCACCCCTCCAAAGAAAGGGTTTACCCTACCCCCTCAATCATTTCCAAAGTTGTGGAAAGTGTGTGATGCACTGGGATCAGAAGCCTGGTGTGCTCACTGCAGCTACTTGCAGCTACATCTCTCACTTTTACTCCTGCCAGGAAGGGAGGTAAAGAGAGTAAGTGGAGTTGAGCCAGGAGGCCTCTCCATCCAGTGGTCACCTGTGATTTACTCAGCGAACGTTTGAAACGAACTCTGGATCAGGCTCTGGATATCAGGGGAACCTTTTTCTGCAGCCCTGTTGCTATCACATTCCCTTCTATGCAAGTCTTATGCTGCTGTCACCTCCTTTCTTGAATTACACAGAACATCAGGGCTTTCACAACAAGGAAGGACTATTTCAGATGGCTCTTGACATCTAAAGCTGATGGCAGCAGTCTTACTGTTCTTTTAACTGTCTGCCTGTCCTTCTGTCATGCTCGGCCTGGTCTAGGGCTTTAATACTATGCTCTTTTACTGTTTGCATTACTGTTATTTCCAACTTGCCCTTATTATGAACAGTGGTGTATAAATATATTTTATGAAGAATGGGATATAAGCATTTCGGGCTCCAATCTTATCCATATCTATGCAGGAGTAAACTCCATTCAGTGGTTCAGCTGGAGTTATTTCCTGAATGGAGGTGAAGGTGTAGACTTGCTTTTTTTAATCATGCAAAAGGCAAAATGACATCCGGAAAAGGCTCTCACTGGCACCCAACAGTGATGGGTTGGGGTAAGAGCGCCTCCATTGGTTGGAGTTGCAGGGGCTTGGGATTGTCTCAGGACATTGCAGAAAGAGCCAAAAGGATGCAAACCAACATAGAAGCATGGGGCATTTCCAGACCCAGGATTCTCCCAGAGGCACTGAAATCCACCCACAACTGGTTCTGATTGGCTGAAAACACCAGTAAAAGAATTTATGTGCCTTGAGCAAGGCTTGCTTCTGGGTGAGAATGACATCTCTGAAGCGAGACTGGTGCTCAAAGTGCATTAACAATTCTCTAATAAATACTGACTGGCACACTTTGCGATTTTTATCCTTCCTTTGTTGCGCTTGATCTATTGGTGCTGCCTCCCTATGTAATTTTGTGGCTGTCATTTTTTAAAAAACTGTTAAGCCCCCTTGGACCATCCATCAGTGCAATAAAGTGGGGCACAGATGCTTGTTATACTGGCTGCAATAGAGGATATATCTCTGTGGATACACAGAGATATACTAGGCATGGTTGTAATGCTTCAGAAAACTGCTGTGCAGATTGGAAGCCAGGCCAGGAAATGCCTTCTACCCTCGCTCTCATTGTGAGATTTTTACACATAGTCTTTGTGGGTTGGTGGGCACATTTATTGTTTAGAGATAGCATTGTACTTGGTGATGCCTGCCAGATGGATGACAGCTGGCCGGTTTATACAATGGGTATAAACACAGCCAGTTTCCAGGAGCTGACACCAAAAGAAAAGTAACCCGCCCAAGAATGGTGGTAACAGGGCGGAGGTGAGGGCTCACCTCCAAAACACAAAACCACTCTTAAGATAGCAAATACAGAGGAAGCCCTATCACAGCCCCCAATGAAAAAGATACGTTCTTAATTCTAGAAGTATTAGAAAATGAAATAAAAACAAGAAGGGGCAGGGAGCCTCTTGAGCACCAAGATTGGTATCCAAGGGCACACTGCTTATATCTCATCAGCATTGGATGCAAACAAGTATTTCTACTTTAATCATGATTTGAAATCAATTCTTTGAAGTGAGTTTGTAAACCGTGGTTCAGAGCTCAGCAGGGTTGGTGCTGGTGTGGGCATAACACTAAACCATGGTGGAGGAGGAGAGAAGGGGATTTGTGCTAAAAACTGGGGGACATGGGTTTGGGATGCCAACTGCCTTGGAGCTAGGGCCTGGCTGAACCATGTCTTCATGAAATGGAAAGGAGAAAGGCAGAATTACATGCTTCTTGAGAAACCCTGCCAGTAAAGAGCCACGCACATGCTTCAAGCTTACAGTACCTTGACATACGCAACAATTTTCAGGGAGATTGTTGCCAGGTAGAGAGAATTCATTGCAAAATCCATCAGGTTCCACCAGTCATGAACATACTCATTGAAGCCTCCGTCCCACATTTCTTTGATTTCACCCCAAATAAAACCTGCAAAAGAGAGGGCATTTCAGTGGGACACCATTACTGAGCACCAGAACAGAGCAAATGGGATGGAAGGGAAAAGCCAGGGAAAAGGCACCCCTCAGAAATAAGGTTTTCTCTGAAAAGTGAGTGTGCCTCTTTTATAGTGGCTTGGAATGCTAGGAATGGTACAAGCATAGGTAGATGGGGAGAGGTTTTCAAATTGAATGCACACAAAACACACACACATTTGCATTGAGAGAAATACTGGAGAATTTCACATTCTTTATTCTTCATCTGCTCTGCTCTGCTTTCTGGGAGAGGGATGTGTCTTTCCTAAGTTATTAATAAGGAACTCACTTAAAACTTTTCATGCAACCCACTTTGCATGAGTGTACCAGTGATCTTCTCAATCAGACTTTCCTAACAGTGGACCATGCTGAAGTAAGCCAGGGTTACTTTGGGGAGCTCTATCTCTGTAAGAATTCAACTATGACTTTTCTAAGTGGAGGCTTTTATTTAAATGATAGTCCTTATTTCTCAAGTTGCATCTCACAAAATGCAAATATTACTCCAAGGGATGTTTTCTTCATTGGTGATGCATTTCTTCTGTTGGGATCATTCAGAAATGGCACCCCAAGCCTGTTCGGTGGTTATCAAATGAGGGCTGATTGTTGGGAGGGAAATGATGGAGAACTAGGAGTGAATGGAATGGAGTACAAGAGGAAAGGAAATGCTCATCTTGCTGGCTGGAACCTTGACTAGGGGCATCCCACGTGGCAGTATCTGATTTCAGGCCATGCTTCGCTCTTCTCTCTCCATTTCTTTTGAATTGCCATTTAAATATCACCACCATGCAGACACCGGTAGGGAATCTCTCACTCTCTGACCACAAATCCTTTGCCTGCCCAAATGAATCAGTGTCTTTGCAGGAAGACACACATATGTTGCATTTATTGTGAGTGATCATTGTTAGGTTCTGTTGCTATAGCTACTGGCATGCTGTCTGCATAGAACGTGACTGTTCTTTCCAGTTGTCTGTCTGCCTTCCTCTCTTTCTGGAGAGGAGGTATTTCATTTCTATTCTATTTAAAAAAACTTATTTCTAGGGATGTGTTTTCTTTATCTCCTTTCGGAATGCACAACCCCAATATGCAAACACAACCTTTGCAAAAAAAGACTGCAGCTGCAAGATGCCCGGCTTGGAAGCTGAGTGGAGGAAAGGACACCTGCTTATTCACAGCAGTCGGTTCATGCAGACCATGGCAAAAAGATCCAGGGCCCAGTAGGTTGCGGGGGCTAAATCTTGCAGAATGCATGGTGTCCCCCCTTCCCCATGGAAGAGACAGCTGCTGCTCATCAGGTGCCAAGCTGATCTGCATGGAAATAGCAGCATCCTGGTTGAAATTAACGTGCATGTTATGCTAAGTGCCCCACCCAGGTGTCTTCACCCACAGATTTACCTAGAACCCAGGGGAGAATCATCCATTCGACAATGGTGGGAGGAGGTCCCTGCATGTGGAGGTCAGTTCTGACAATGTGTTGCGAGGCCAGGAGGAGCATGAAGAGGAAGGTAAGGTAGGAGCCCGTGTGGCAGATAAACTTTATAAATGGCTTTTTAATGAACAGTCCCAGCCTGCTCTTCGGTGCAATCAAATAGGCCACAGAAAGCACTGGAAACAGAAGTCCAATGGTGATGCAGGTCAAGAGTTTGACGGCCCAGTGCTTCCGCCGCCATCCAGGAAAGCCGTCGTACCAAAGCGTTGCTAGCAGCTGCTGGCAGTTGGGCTGGGCAACAAACTGGAGGGGGAAAAGGAGAGAAAGAGAGAGAGGGAGAGAGAAGCTGAGAGCCTAACATTGCTAAGCAGAAAGCTGTGCAATCACAAGATCTCAAGAAGAAGAGCTTCACTGGATCAGACCCATGGGCCCCTCCAGCCCAGCTTGCCCTAACAAGGCATGTTCTGCCATGGGGCCATAGCACTCTCCAGATGTGTTGGACTGCGACTTTCCTCTCCCAGTGAGAGGCCAGTGTCCCCTTCCCAGCCCCTGGATAAGACTTTCCTCCACTCCGAGGCATTTGAAGGGCTGTGATAAGCCACTGAATAGGTCCCAGGATTTTTATTGTTGACTGAACAAAATTGCTTTCTATTTTTGCATGAAAATGGTTTCATATTACATTATTATATTTTATTTTTAGGGTTTTAATCTGTGCACACTGCCAGGAAAGCTTTGGCTACCAGGAGAGATAGAGATGCAATAAATGAAATGAACTCTCTCTGCTTGCTTCTCTAACTTCCACGCTCATTCCCTGGAGCTGTGTTCTATTCTGCATCTCTGTGTCACCCCTCTGTGCTGCTCTCCTGGCTTGATTCCTGATTATGAGCGTTCTTCCTCTTGAACAATACTTCTGTTCCGCCTCCCTGTGATTTCAGCTTTCAGGTCATTCTGCTCCTGCTGCTATTGACTCCATCTCTTCTGACTCACACTCTGAGAAAGGAGCCACACCTGAAAAGGTGTGTGGCTGTGGGAAAGCCCACTTCCTGCAAAGGTATCTCCACTAACCTGCACAGAGGCCAAGTGGGATGGACCTCTGAAATGGATCATAGGGGATAAGGTCCCCTATCCATGGCCCTTGGGGCAAGAAATCTCAAATGGGGAGTGGATTTCCCTCAACCTCCCTTGGGGGGGGGGGTGGCATTCTTCTTACTGCCCTGCAAGGCAATAGAGGAAGTGTCTCTAAAACAACTATGGGGGTGGGTAAAAGACTGAGCCTGCTGAACAGACAGGGGAGGTAAAATTCGGATGGTTCCCCCAGATTCTAGTTTGTTGGCCCCATGAAGGTCCCTGTTTCCCGTGATGTCTGTCTGGATGGCATGCAGGCTCCCACCTCTGAGACAGACCAGGATCTGTGAATTGTAAAAAGGAAACAAATCTAAAGCGATTTATGCAAATGTGCCATTTGTGCAAATTACTCCAAGTGTATGCATTTGTTTTTAATGCATGAATTATGATCTGTCTTTGTGATAGAAGTAGGCAACTGCCCCCTCCCCAGACACAGCCTATTTCCGAGCATTGGCCTGAAAGCAAGCAGCAAATTCTTTGAGAGAGCTGCATTTCCCAGCCTTGGTGCATCCACCTGGTCAGGGCAGGCTACCCACTACCAAATTTCAGTGGAACGACAGGGACTTTGCTGGCGATGGATTCCCCCTGTCACCCACCCACCAGCCATTCTCTCCGCTGCCCCCAGATTCGAGCAAGAATTATTCCGGAGTAAACATAAAGGCAAGAGAAACCCAAACGCAAATGCCGTACGGACCTCTTGCACGGCATCTCCTGAGTGACCGCTGGCCCCGGGGATCTGTCCAGGGTCCTGAAACGCCTTCTGTGCCTGCGTTGCTGGACCTACCTCTGATTGGACTCGAGCCTGCCCAGACCTTCCAGCCGGTGCATCTGCTTTGGATTTGCTTCCCTGGGAACCTCGAGCCCAGCTAGACAGGGCACTTCACCACCCAAAGGCACCCTGAAAGGGCAGCCTTGGGTGGAGTCCTCACTCCTCCTTATGCAGAAACAAAGACACGGCCAGCAATCTGAGATTGTGAGAAATGCAGTCCAAAGCCTCTGAGGGCAGCATGAGAGGTGGTGGGCTCTCCCACACTAGAGACATTCAAGAAGAAACTGGACAGCCACCAGAGTGGGACAACAGCTGGGGGATCGGCCTGATGGTCTTCATGGCCACTTCCAACTCTACTCTTCTATGATTCTAAGATGGCGACCTGTGTTGGTGTTTTATGCCATATCATAGCTCCAACAACCACAAAGAAGACAGGGAACTGCTTTGTTCTTCCTTGGACTTAGCGTCTCCCTTTCCCTGCCACCTTCCCTGCGTAGACCTTGGCTGTAAGCCATGGAGCCAATTACGAACTGCCCCAGGAGCTTATGGCCCATTTGAGGGCACCCCTTTGGGCCATGAGTACCTTTGGTCATTGGCTGCCATGGGAGATGCAGCAAGGGGCACGCAGGCAACCCAGAAGATTGAAGACAAAGCAGAGGTGAGGGCTGGGCACCCACACCCTCACTGGCTCCTCCAAATCCACTCTTCAAAACCCATGGACATGCTTTTCATGGGAGCCTCTGCTGCCAGGAAGAAAATGTGTGAAGTGGGAAACCTGTATACCCAATGGCAGCAGTTGCAGGGTGGGGTGTGTGTGAGCTGGCCTGTCTATCTCAGCTCAGGGTTCCCAGGCTAGCCAATCCCAAACAGAGGCACTTCTTAGAAGGGCGGGGCAAACTCAGGTCCAACCAATAGATTGCCGAGTGCCAAAAAAGGCGTGCATTGGCGTGCCTGCACCTTCTCACCCATATCTTTAGCCTGATGCATCTTTCACCCAGCTGCACTGATGTGTTTCCCATGGGGAAGCCAGAGGGTGGAGGGAGAATGGATGAAGTATCAGCAGAGGGGCCCCATACAACCCATGACTTTGGGAAGTGCTCCCTTCTGCAGGAATGGCACTATTCCCCCAAGAACTACCTTGCCCTTGGTGGGCCGGGCTGCATGGTCAGAAACCCCACCTGCATGCTGGAGCCCACAGAAGCATTCCAAGCTGTTTCAGTGCTGCTGGCAGGTCTGTGCTATTCTTCTTCAGCAGCCCAGACTGTGTCTGTCCTCAGTGAAACGCTTTCATTTTGCTATTAAAAATTAAGAGGGCCCATATTTCACTGAAAAGAGTCTTTCAAGATTAGCTTTGCCAGAAGAAGAGGAGGAGAAAGAAGATGCTATTAAAAGCAGTGATTAAATTTTCTAATCAAGGCTATCTTTTGGCCTCTGGGGGAAGTGAACCCCATGCACAACTGTGAGCTGAGCTTTCCCCCACCTTCAAAAAGAGCAGTAATTGCCAAGGGCACAATTCACAGTTGGAAAGCAATTGAATTACTCTCTGGTCACTGAATCACAACATCCATAAGCTTCAAGTTGTATGATACTAGACCATGTGCTTACTACTGTGGAAATAGGTTTTCATTTAAATATAATAGCCCCAATAATTTATTTAAAGCAAACAGCAACAGTGTATAAAACCTGGCATTGTTACAACCTAAACAGTGGCATTGGACTTGTGAACACATTTGGGGATTTGAGGAATCACTGCGGGCGTCACCACAAAGTGATCAATCCACGTTGGAATCCACCTGTCACAGCTATCGATCTTAAGCTGCATCTAATTCAGCACAAAATAGTTGCTTCACTTGTACTGGACTGCAATGTCTGTTCAATAATTTGGCTATTTGCTAGTGATGGTAATGCTTTCAAACCCACATTCTGATAATATCAAATAGATGCTTCTTTGGGGGCGGAGGCTATTACACAGATTTTGTACTGGAACCACTGCTGGATTTATACTGGAACCACTGCTGGATTTACATATGGCCTGAGTGGACTGCAGCCCAGGGCCTCAGAATCTGGGGGAGGGCTCAGCCTCCCACCAAAGAAATTTAAAAATTACCATTATTTTTATTTCATTTGTAAGGATAAAAAATCAGAGGTGTACTGAGGTGAAAGATCATTTTCTAGACTACAAACAATAAGGAAAGATCTACGGTCCACAACATCCCAAGATTGCTTGATCAAAGCAATCTCAGCATAGAAAATGATAAACTGCAACTTACTGATTTTAATGATATAATTGGCAAGTTTGCATCCAAAAAGGCTCAAAAGACACTGCTCTGGCTTTGTATATAGTGTAATGTTAGAACTTAGCTATGATTCCTCTATGGATTTTCTGTGTAAACGTCTTCATTAATTCCATACTTTTGTAAATGTTTTAAAGGTTATGAATTTATAAACATTTTTACCAGTGCTAAAATTCAGCCATGTCCTGCTTTCATTGAGTAGATAAAAAAGAGACAGAGCTTTGGTTTCTCATAATCAGATGCTATTGTGTTTGGACCTCCCAAAATCTCCTAGCCCAGCTCTCCAAGTGGCTTTAATTCAGGACCGACTGGAACATTCTTTAGGGATTATAAATGCATCTGCTGTTTTAAATTATTTACCTGCTCCATGAAAATGAAGATGTGGCCAACATAAATGGATTCACCATGCCCTTTTCACAGCTAACATTTTGATTGATACTACAACACTGGAAGGAAAAACACTTCCGGTAAATTGTAAAATCTGAGCCCGGTAGGTGTTGCTCTGGGCACCTCCACTGCAAGGATTATGGGGCCATGTCCAGGAAAGCAGATGCTCAGTTCATGCAGGCAGGTGCTTCATGGCACACAAAAATGAAGAGAAGGCTCTGAGATACACCCAGCTCCCTCCTGTGCTTGGTTGCAGATCTGAGGAACTGCGGCTCAGCGGCGGAGCTTATGCTGCGAATGCAGAACGTACTGATGGAAGAGACATTACTTTCACCTGCATTTTTAAACAAAGTCATCTAATTTGCTCTTCCTGGACTAAAAGAGAAATTGGAACACAGTCATCCTTTAGACGGTTCATTTCTCTGAATGCTGCAATGCAGTTCTTAGCTCAGAAATTCTACCTAAATGAAGACATTAAGGAAGGTTGTGCACGAAAATGTGGTTATCAGGAAAGTTGGATCCAAAAATGTGCACCTTAGGGCAAATTGCATGTGAAAATGAATGTGGATTATTTTTCTACTTAGTCCTGCGTTTTCCTCTTGCAAGGACTGGTCCGAAGTCACCCAGTGAATGTCAGGCTGATCGAGGACCTGAGCCCAGGTCAGCCTGGTCCCACCTGAGCATTTCTTCACACTGACTCTTGCACTGGTCGGGGAAGCCCAAATTGGTGTGCTTAAAGAGTCAGGCCGAGCCTGACCTTGGCCACCCCTGGGTGCCAGGTCTGGGGCTGCCGCCACACCTGCCTTCCACCCCACCTGGCCTCCTCCTGTCCTGTGAACCTTAGCCAAGTGCTGCCCGTGCTGCCAAAACCATTAGCACCCCGCCTGATGCCCTCAGTCCCAACGAGGACTTCACTTCTGCTCCATAATCGTTCTTCACTTGGCCTGGAGAAGGGGGGAAGCACACAAACACGACGTTTATTGTCTTGCCACATGAGTCTGCCCTGTGGGTCAGGTTTCCGTAAAAACTGCATGGTTTTGTACAGAGGAAAAAAGACAGTGAAGACAGAGATGGAGCACAGAAGTTGCTGAACAGGCTTCATTTTATATTTCCTCCATTAATCACGCTTTAGGGGAACCACATGCTGCTTCAGGCTCCGTTGGGCTTGTATCCCAGGTCCCTTTTCTTTTTTCTTCCTTTTGAGCAACAGTGAAATTATGATGCATTAATTATGCATGCTCAAATAATCAGCAGCGAGGAGACAATGCACTTTCACCCTCCACGGCAGCAGCTGCTGCTGCCTCCATTTTCCCCCCTTTATTGGCAGGTAGATTGGGGAAACCAGACAAATCACTTAAGCCATGATCTGCGGGGGGGGGGGGGCTGAAATTGGGCATGATCAGGAGTTGGAGACCCCATATTTCAGGGTATTCTTCTTAGGCACAAAATGTTACAAATTGAATTGGCTAAGCTGCATGACAGAGAAAGCTGGGGGAGAAGATTCAGCTTGTGCGGGAGAGGATTTAATTAAGGAATGGAATCCAGACCTGTTAATTGCCAGGATGCAGTTGGATATACTCCCGTTTTGCTTTTTGAGGAGAAACTCTGCTCACAATACAAGCCCCAGGAAGCACATGCAATGCCCCTGCATGGCGGATTCAGCAGAATATTGCCTGCACATCCCACCCGTAGCATTTTCTCGTGCACGCTTGCAGAAACAGGGCATTGCACAGACTGAGGGCTCTGTGGCAAGCTCCCGCATCCCCTCCCACTCTGTATTTCCAGCTTTGGGAAATTCCGGCTCAGGACCTGCATGACTTGAACTAGGAGAGCAGATACCTTCTCAGTGGATTCAATGGAGTTCAGTTTTCTATGAACCTGCCCTGTGGATTCCATAACAGGCTGGCTGTGTCCAAGCCGAGTAGGTTCTCTGGACTCGCAAAATTCCTGCTCAATTTTTGGGAGGAAGGGGCCTTTGTGCTAAGCCACACTTGTGCACATACACTACATATTAAGGTGATGTCTGATCTGTTTTCACATGGAAGCAAAGGTGAAGGAGAGAGACTTTCTGCACAAATGAACATTCCGGCTGACACTGGTTTTAAATTCGCCGTATGAATCAGAGTTAAGCAAAAACAAAACCAGACCAAGATCTGTGCAGGCACTCCACACTTTGCAGAGGAAGCATCTCTCTGCTGTTCTGGCGGCGGTCCTTGTCTTTTTCTTCCACCAACAAGAATTGCATAATTACGTATGTCTTACATTTGAATTTTAGAACAGAGATGTGCTTCCTGCTTTGGTGAAAAGTGTGAGACAGGGGATCCCAGGTTTGAATCACAAAAGGGGTGGGACCTTACGAGATGGTCACAGCTGAGGCACTTAGTTCTGTGCTGCTAGTTGAAGCTGGTGGACACGTCGCCTCTGAGTTTCAATCTAAACTTTAAGATTGAAAAGCAGCTCTAGGAGTGGGAATTTGCCACAGTCCAAAGGGAAGGCAGAGCCTGTGGCACCAATTCTGAGTGAAGCTAGAGGCAGGCCTTGGCATGGGGATCCAAATGTCTGAGAATGTCGTTCCACCAGGCCTCCCACTGGCTGGCAAGTCGGAAGGGAGAGCAGCAGCATGCTGGGATAGATGTGGGTTGGGGAGGATGGGACTGTCTGCCCATCCGTACTAGTTGCTTTTGTCAGATCTTCTGTGGGGCACCTAATTTTGAAAGGATGGCGTATGACAGGGTGGGAGGAGGGAACCTCTGTCCTTTTCTTCTGTTCCCTCCCCAACATCAGCAGTCATGTTGAGATCAGCCTATTTTTGGTAATGGATGGCGCACAGAAGGTTTGCATGTCTCTGAGAATGGTCAATGGAGGCCCCCATGCCTGGGAAACCTGCTATCTCATTTTGGGACTGGATGAATCACAGCCATGCAATAAACGATGGCGCCTTTGCAGAAGTACAGTGGGGAAAGAACTGGGGGTGGGGGATTATGACAAAACAATGAGAACTCTGCCACTGCGGACAGAAATCATAACGGTTCTTCTGACCGAAGTCCCTGGTGGGTTCTGATGAACCACTCTCCTTGGCTCACCCTGTTCCTAAAGAGAAGAGCTGGGAGATGTCGTGCCTCTGTGCCATTTTTAAATCACGGTCAGATTTTGTCCAGACAAAAGTATTGTCACTGCCGTGCTCCTATAACACAGATAATTCTAAAGCAGATATTTTAACTAAATATTGTCTGGTTCCTAACAGGCTTCACGGCAGCTGTGGCTTCCTTGGACACCTTCCAAGCCCCCAGGGATGAAGTCAGGCCAGGACACCCCATTTCAGAAGAGGTTGGATCTGGGAGCCAACCTTTTAATTTCCCCACAATGCCCCAGAGTGATGTTACATCAGGGGAATTCTGGGAAATTTCAATGGTGGCTTTCAGTGATGATGCAAAGTGCAGCTGCCTGGGAAGCCAAAAGTTACCCGAAAAGGTAGAAACCAACTCAAGAAGAGCATTTTACTCTTCAAGTGAGGATCCAGTCCTGTTTGCTGAGCAATGAGTTTGCTTGCTTGCAGCTTCAATGTTTATGGATATCCAGTTGAAGGACGAGGCACCATTAATCCCACGTGTAATGCAAGTGCAGCGCAGGAGAGGGGACGTGACTGGTGGTTGGGAGAAGGAGGTGGAGCCAAGAGAGCAGGGCAGCGCTTAAGGGTTTTGCTGCAGTGACAGTGCGCTCCAGCACCTGGTTTGAAAACGGCTTCTGGATGCTAATTTACTTTATCCTGGGATTGTGGAAAAGCTGCTTGCATTCGGAGGAGAACAAAAAGGCTTAGAGTCCATGATATACAGAGATATATTGAAGAAGCATAGATATTCTGAGCTGATGGAGCAAAGACTCCGTGAGGTTCATAGCAATTTTTCTGAAATGCTCCAAGCACTGTCCCAAAGAACAAATGTTCTCAGGAAGGAAGGAAGGAAGGAAGGAAGGAAGGAAGGAAGCAAGGAAGCAAGGAAGCAAGGAAGCAAGGAAGCAAGGAAAGAAGGAGAAAGAGAGGGAGGGATGGAGGGATATAAATTTATGTTGTATCAGCAGCCGCATCAGGCTGGTAAGAACATTTAGGCTATGGAAATATGTAAAACATCCTTTGTCAAAGTCTGTGTGTGTGTGTGTTTGTGTAACACAATGATCAGCCAGGGACAATTTAGGCTGAGCAGTTCTTGCCTTGAATGCAGAGACTGAAACCAATGACCTTGGAGGTGTTGCAAAAAGCGACACAAACTGGAGACAATACTTGAAGAAAGGAATTCTATTGGGAGTGAAGGAGAATGTTCTCCTGGTCTGAATTTCAGGCTGAAAATAGCTGCGGTGGGTAGAAATGCGCTCTCGTTGCATCTCCGACGGAGTCGGCCCTGTGACTGAAAGGCCATGGTTTAATGATGGAGCACCACCTTTGCATGCAGAATGTCTCCACCAGCATCTCCAGGCAGGGCTGCAAAAGAATCAGGGAGAACCAGGGCCAGTCAGCGCAACTGCCCAGGGCTAGACAGCTCCATCATCTGATTCAGCACAGAGCAGCCTCGGATCGTCTTAACGGTTAGCATGAGGAACAGCTTAAGCAGGTGTGAGGCCCACAAGTGTTCCAAGTACCAAATCATACACACACTTTATTGTGAAACCGATAAATAAGATCCCCTGCATAACTAGACAAAATCTTGATTGCATGTGTACATCGCACAGCGAGGGGAAAACCTCCCACAGTTACTTTATCAATGCATCCAAAACTATGGATGCAACCTAGCAACAGAGCACGGGCCTACGATCAGGCAGGCAAATGAGCTAATCAAGATCCCCCTTTTTTGGCTATTTCCCCCCCTTTTTAGTGCACCCCTGTGTATGTTAGCAATTATGAGTGCTTGAGGAATGTTTAGGAATTCTAGTATAAACTGCCCTCCCAGAATAATGTGTTGATTGGCAGTTAGCTATCCACTAGCCTTTGCATTAACGCTCCAACACAGAACTGAGCTCTAAGCACATGTCCAAATAGTGGGAAAATATGTATTTTTAGGAAAAAAAATAGAATACTTATTTAAAGCACATTCAAATGCAAATGCTCATGAAAATTTTGTTTGTTGTAAAGTTCGACAGCAAAGTGGAGTTGGGATGAAAGGAATATCTAGGGGGAAAGGTGTATTTGTGACACCGATCAGAAAGAAACTGATTCAATTTTTATTCTTACTCTAGCCACCAAAAAAAGGGGGGGGGGATGGGAAGAGAAAACCTGTAAAGGGCTGACAAAATCAAAAATTAAAATACATCAAAGCAAATACAAAAACTAATCCATTCAAGCATTTCAAATATTTCAGACCAAAACTAAAACAATTAGACATACCAAAAGAGCCAATTGGGAGGGCTTGGGAAAGGAAATGTGTCTTTAACGGGTAGCTAAAACAGCCACAGTTGGGCCTCCAGCATGCTGGTGGGAAGACAGTCTGTAGAACGGGAGTCCACCACAGAGAAGTCCTGTTCTCAGATGGCATTCGGCAGGTCACAACACAACCAGTGAGCCCCCCTCTATCAATCTTAGTGAGGGAAGGTGATCAGGCAGACAATCTGATCTCAGGTGCTTCAGGTCTTTATATGTCAGCAGCAAAACCTTGACCATGGCTCAGACGCTATCAGGTAGCCAGAGAAGGTGCTCCAATATCGGTATGATACATGCTCTGCCCTGCTCCACATCCTGGTCAACACATCTTGCAGCTTCTGGGCCACGCATAGGGGAGCTCCCCTAAAGCACATCACAGTAATCTGACTGCAAGTTTATCAATGTATGGGGTTCAGGGACCAGGCTATTCCTTGATAATGTAGAAGAGGAAACTAATGTGCAGAAGCTAGCAGAGGATAATGAAAACTGTGGCCAGTTGAGGGCATCTCAATGGAATCTCGAATAAGGAGGAATGGTGGACACCAAAGTCATTTGTGTCATTGCAAAAACAGGATGAAGCAACTCAAATTTAAAATCGAGAGATAAAACCAAGGGCTTTCAGAGCATCCCTAATTCAGCATCGGGATGTGGCCCATAAGAAAATGCCTAGCTTGTCCAAAAGGATTTTCACCAAGATAGAATTAATGAGAAGGAAGCTGGGTGGCTACATTGTCTGGGTGTGACTCACACACTCAATGCTCACAAAAGGGTTATTTGTAATGGTGTTCCGGATGAATCGCAGAACAATCCATGCCCTCTGTGGGCAGCCAACTCTAAGTGCTCATTTTGACAGGTAAAGGTGAACATCTCTCTGAATCCAAAGGAACTATAAATAGGAAAGGTCAGAGGGTACTTGCCCAGTGCTGCAATATAACAGTGCCTTTCACTGGGCCATCTCTGACTTCCATTTATTCAGTGGAAACTGCTTATCCCCTTGGGACTGGCAGATTTCATGCTCGTAAAACACATGCAAGGATATGATTTTACATCCTGAAAAATTTGATTTAATAGAATGGGATACAGGGAGAAGAACATTAGTGGCCTGCTTATATTTGTGTGTCAAAATGTTGTTTTATAAATCAAACACTATTTTACTTTTGCATAACTTCTTTTTTCAGAAATTTAAAGCCTTCACTGGACCACTGAAAAAATAAAATAAGAAATCCGCTTCTCTATTCTTGCCAGCTCAAAGGTCAAGGGAGCCTCCCATTCACCTTGGGCACCTTAGATCGTTTCCCAAATCATGAGTTAAGTAGGGAACCTGAACTACTTGGAAAAAGTCAAGAATATATGTTGAAGAGGTAGTAATGGATGCTTTCATTCTGGTGATAATCAAGGCAATCCTCAAATCAGTTGAACTGATGTGTGGACTGAATTACCAGCAATTGCAGAACAGACCAATGAAGCTACCTTTGCATGCACAAGGTCTGATCCCAAGAATGTCCAGCTTGGGCTAGAAACAATTCTGCTTGAAACCCTGAAGAACTGTGGCCAGTCCACTTTTAGAAGTTCCTGGGCCCAACCAAGCAAGGATCTGGCAGCATAAGGGGGTTCGTTTATATTAAGAATTCCCTTTCAGTGATGACTAGTCATTTGGATGGTTTTCTAAGCCATCGACAGCTGATAGCTACCATGTGAAGCTGTTTCAGAACCATGGGAAGCTCCTGGCAAACCGCTTTTCCCAACAAAGGTCATGGAAAGACTGAAGCCTTAACTGGTGCCTCCATCCCTTTTATCCTTCCTAAGTCCTTCCCACTTCCTCAAGAGTGTGAATCCTTAAAGGGCCAGCCTTTTGATCTGAAGGCAAGCTGTGTACTTCCTCCCTGTAGTCTCCCACGTGGTACCCTCCCTATGCCATAGGGGAAGGCAAGGTAACTCAGGGGGTGCTTGACTCCTGAGTACTTCAAGCTTGGGAAGTGGTTCTTGCCCATTAGCCTCAGATTCAGTATCAGAACCTTGCTCCAGCCTCGGTCGACGTTGCTGCAGCCCTGGGCTCAGCTGGGTCATCCCCCATTGGGCCAGGACACATGGCTTGAAAAAGACAGTGGGTGAAATAACACAGGATAAATCCATCAACAACTACACATGACTAGAATGAATGGATATCTCTGTTTCCAGTCTTTGCCACTTTGGCATAAGTTGATCAATGCTTTGGTGTAATCCCACTTCCACATTTCTCAGGTGTTTCTTCTTAAAGCCCACACCAAACTTGCACAGTTAACTTCATAGTTTTAAATGCATTTTCTCTCAAACTATGCTTAAAATATTTTGGTACTTCTTTGAGTGGACCAGGTCAATTTGGTTGTGCTCTGTTCTTGCTGTGGTCCATGGGTCTTAGGGGATGCTTCTCTGGGACATCTAGAGGGCTGAAGACAGGAGTCTAGAACAAACACATGGGGTGTGGCACAGAAACAGCAGAGATACCCCTCCCATTCCTTGTCCTGGACTTCAGATGCACAGAAGCCTCCAAGTTCAAAGCCTTCCATGCTTTTGATGTGTGGAACATGACATTGTGCCCTTAATTGTATTGCTATTTTCAATGGGAAGGAGGGAAATTAACCAGAGGAGAAAACCTGAAGAGCCATGTTGGTCCAACTGCACATTCCTTGGTTAGGAATAACATTTCATTTCCATCCCTGTCTTTTTGAAAATGAAATGCTATTCCTAACAAGGGCCCTGAGCCCCATATGGGTGATTTAGAGCAATATCTAAGCATACTTTAGGATGGGGTTAGTTAACATTTAGCTCAGATGTGGCATGGCAATTTATCATTTTCAGAATAAAAAATAAGACCATATATATGAATTATAATTATATGTAGATATAATAAGAGTACACACATTATAATTGCTTTATATTTATGCTTTTAAAGTTCTTATATATCCTAGAAGGCAAGCTACCTTTTTTACAGAAATGACAAAAAGTTAATTAAATAGGAAACATTAGTACATGCCCTACGGTGATTTCTGTAGACTATTGTTTATAAGTGTTGAGAGTCGAAATGAAACTCTCAGTCTTTCTGGCACTGGAAGCAATTTGCTATGTTGAGTGGAAGCACACCATGAATTTCAAATATACTGAGGGCATCTGGTGAATTATTTAGAAGATGGGAAGGACATAATTGTTTGCGATACATTTATGCTTGGTGTGGATAAAAATAATGCCATTCAAACACAGTACGGATCCTTTTCTTTAGTTCTGTCCATTGTTCTTCCAGCAGTGACGGCACATTCATCTCTCCCAATAGTTACGCTCCCCAGCTCAATCGCTGGTTCCAAATATATGGAAAGGGCCACTTTGTGGCTTCCCTTACATTCGCCTGTTCTACTTTACTCATTTGGATTTCAGAGAACAGAAAGAATGAATCCAGTTTCTAATCTAGGATGCTGAACGTCTTACAGCCCAGGCGTATGTTACAGCCCTAGGGCTACATTCCAGGAATGGGGAGAGAAGTTGCAAGGGGTGGGAGCAGCCAAGAGCAAAAACAGTTGGGCCAAAGTATTCAAACACCAGCATATCCCAGCTCTTAGTGTCAGTAAATAAGCTGGAATGGAGGCATTTCAGACTTTCAGAATGTGGCGGGTTTGGGGATGCACAAAGGCAAGGGAAGCACCAAATCATTAGTGGTCATGGAGGTGCGTTGGAGGTAAGAGAAGCTTAGTTCCATCTCAGATGCTCCAAAGCGCCAGATGGGGGAACCAGAAGTCTAGGCTGCCCCCCTCCCCACACACACACCCCTCAGCTTCTGCACTGCTGTTATAGACATGCCTGTGAGTGAAGAAAAGAGTTTTCCACCCTAGGCTGTGATGCATGCATTTATATACACACACCTCCACTTGTTTCTCTGAATCTATGCTCCCTTAGTGGTGCAAGAATGCACCAGAGACTGTGGGGAAAAAGACTCTGGGCGGAGGTGGGGGGGGGGGGACTCTGGGGCCATTCAGTAATCTGACTGGCAGCCATGGTGTTCTGTTAGGATCTTGGCTCTTTAGTCCCTTCAGATCAAAATTCACTGGTTAGGCTTCATATTCCTCAGCAAAAATCTGCAAGCATCTTGAATTGTAGCTCTTTTTTGCCTTCCCTGTGTGTGCTGGGTGGATGGGAAGAAGAGAGAGGAAGCAAGAGTCCAAATAACATCAGCATCCAAATAAAACATTTTCTGGGATTGTTAGGCAGACTTTGTTGCATTCATCTCAGTTTTGTTGTATGTCTGTGTGAATCCACATTGTTCTTCTGTCTGAGGAGCAGCAAAGCTTCAAGAGATATTTCTAAAGATAAAGGGTCTGAGCTATCATTTTTCCTGTAAGCATTTATGTAGACCTAAACCACCCAAAAGAGAGAGATTACGAGTGCTATATGGACAACCTTCCCAGCAAACAGGATGTAAAGCTCTGTGAAGCTTTGAATCTGTCAGGCAAGCCATCTCTGCTGGCTGTGCAACGTCCCCAAGAAACTGTGAGGGAACCTGGAAAATTTTCAAAGAGGCACTTCAGTCTGTTATAAAAAAGCCCTCATAAAAATGCCAGTGGCACATGAAGGATGGGCAAGGAATATGTAGCAATAAAAGCCCTGGTTCTGTACTCTGTATATATAGTCCAAATCTCCTTGTTATTCTTGATGGAACGCCAAGGAGGTGTCATTGCTCTCAGCCAGGCATTAAAATGCTCTCCACTTTTTTGAAAATTCCTTCTACTGTCATGAGGCTGGTCAAACCAAGAGCAGCATGCCCTGCAGGGGCAAACAGAGATACTCTTGCGTACTTGGAGGACTCCTATCTGCACATCAAGGGTCATCACCTGGGAGCAGATACTCCCACCGGTACACATTCCATCCACTGTACAACATCGTGGTGGTGAGAGCTGGGTAGGTTGGGCCTAGAGAAGAGAAAGTTAGGAGGCGACACGGTCGCAGTCTTGAAATACCTGGAAGGTTCCCATGCTGTTCTCTGCAGCCTCAGAGCACAGGAGTAGAAACAGTGGGTGACCACAGAAGGGAAACAGATTTTGGCTAACCATCAGGAGAAATTTCCTAGCAGTAGGAGCTAGCAGTGGGAGCCCAGCTGCCAGAGAAGTGCATGGGTTCTTCTTTGCTGGAGGCACTTAAGCCAGACTAGGTGGCCATCAGTCAGGGATGCTGAGGCTGAACACTGTGGTGCTGAGCCTGCATCAAGCATGGCTTGGACTAGGTGATGTCCAAGCTCCCCAGCAACTATATTATTCGATTATCCTTTTTGGTTCTGGCCTAGTTCTGCAATAATCTGTGAATTTCCTTTCCTTTCCTTCTTTAAACAGTACACATGGATTCAGATGCATGCACATCTCCCCACTCCCCTCACTCACAAACTACACCTGTATTTGTATGCATTGTTTTCTAAAATATGCGCATTATCCTAAAATATAGACCTTTTAGCACAGATTCTATCCTAAAATAAGTTTTAAATTTCATCTTTGTACATTTTTTTCAGCCAAGAACTGTTTCTCAGCATTCAGTGAAGTGAAATATAAGGATAAATGCATTCTGGTCCAGATGCAATAATTTGGGAAATGTGAATCTGGTTGGTTTGCTTTAGCACATGCAGGATGAATTCCCAGGAATTTCCAAGCTTGGTCTTCTGACCTATGAGGTACCATGTCATGTCCCACATGCATCATTGGCCACCGTGGGAAGTAGGAGGCTAGAAGGATGCACAGCCCTTCTTATGCCTCATCCCATTAAACCCTTGATCTGTGTGTCGTCACACCTTACCTCCAAAGCAAAACATACCACAACTCCCAATTTTCAGGGCACACCCCATATGTTGTAAGATCAGGAAGTTATGCCCAGGCGAGCGCATCGGAAACATCGCTCTATGTTTTCACAGTAGCACAGACATGAATAAACTGTAAGTGTGACCAGGAAGCGCCATATGGCCACGTTCTGTACGTGCACTGGAATGTTCTCACACATTTGCAGAGTTGACTAGAGTTCAAAACAATTGATGCTAATTGGGTACCACTGAAAGATGTGAAAGTATGTAGAGATCCTGTGCAGCGATATAATTGCTTATGGCGTAGAGAGAATGAGAGGGAATAAACATCCTATAATGTCTGCACAAGCAAGGAATTATCTAGGGTGCTGCAGCTGAAATAGGTTGAATCCTTCCCAGGCCATGGCTGTCTTTTCTGTGGAACCCTAAATACCACCCAGTTAGCAACTCAAGGGCTGGTAATTATTTATCTCTTTGCTGGAGCATGAGACGAGGTCTGTGGCATCAGACCAAAGTTCCACACTATGTCAGCATCCTCTGCCCCCAAAGGCCAGCCTGGTAACCTCTGGAAAGCCTAAAATGAATTAGCAGTGGGCTGAATTTTTCCATTTTTGACCTGAGCATTCAGAAGGGAGTGCAGAAATAAACTGTTCCCCAAAATTGTGGGAAGGGATCAGAATTTCAGAGACATTTCTCAGGATGCAGGGCCTCAGGGCTTACTTAACCATAAGGAGGTGTCCGGGGTATCCTTTATTCTACTATCCCTCCCCCCATTCTGCATTGCAGCTTCCCCAGTGGCCAAAGCTTCTTGGAAAACCACACAGAATTCCTCCTCCCCCTCTTCTTCGTCTGGTCAAAAGTGCTTTTAATAACTATGCAGCAAAAGCAAAAAAACCTCTTTCAGCTTTGAGGTGCTCAGCAGGGAGAACCTCTGAAAAGTCCGGAGGGAGAACATCCGGGCTAAGTCCTCCAGGCACTTTCCTGGAAGCTGGAGAAGCTGTGGGGAGGGAGCTGGAGGAAAATAGTTTTTTTAAAAGAGAGAGAGAGCACGTAGGCTTCCCTGCTCCTGGCCATCTGCTTACTGTGAGCTAAGCACAGACACTGCGCTCTGAGAAGGGGCTCTGAAATTCTCAACACTGCAATGAAAGGAGCAGGAAAGCAGCCCCCTTTTCAGGGAAACAAGGGCTTTGAGAAGGGGCAGGCTCATAAATAGGATGTGATCATGAGGAATACTGAAAAATATGCCGGAGTCTGGGAGAACAGGCTCTTTACCCTAATCTCAACCCTAACTTCAACCTCAGTACTTTCTTCCATATGCCTGCCTTGGAAGTATATAAATAGAATATTTCATATCTAAAATACATGTAGGAAATCTAAAATGTGAAATATGCATGTGGGCACGACTGTTCTCAAGAATGTTCAATTCCAAGTTGCAGACTGGTGTGAAAATGGAATGGACTTATGAATGAGCACAAGCAGGGTGGACCTGAGGTGAGCTGAGCCAGCCATTCATCCTGGTGGGAGATGCTAGCCCAGCCTTCTCCACTCGGGTTCCCTCCAGGTCTTTCGAACTGCGGGGCCTGTCACCGGCAACCAGCTTGACACACGGCTGAGAGTCATAATTCAAAACTTCTGGTGGGAAGCACACTAGGGAAGGCCACTGAGGCACAAAGCATCACACCAACATATGGAAAAGCAGCTCTTACCTCCTTCTGATGATACTTTATTGCTACCTTTAGCTTTGCCAAATCGTGACATTTTTGAGGATCTAACTCCTCGCTCTGATCATCCCTGTGGTTCAGGATGATTTCCAGTTCTCTGGAGCTCCGTGCCTGGTCCAGAAGGTCCTTTGCGAACCGTTTGCACTGCTGGGAGAGCTCCTCGTATTCCGCCTTGAACTCGTTCTCCACTTTGCTGAGCTCCTTCAGTTCCCAGCCCAGCCGAAAGGCCGTCAGGATCGGGTCCTCGCTGGACAAGGCGATCAGCGAAGGGCTGGCCAAAGCTTTGTATATATTCAGTCTAGACCTGGAATGTCTCAGGCTGTCGACTTCGGAGCTGGAGACACATTCCACGCAGTTGCACCTGATCTGGTGGGGACGCGGGATCGTCACCCGCCTTTGCACGAGCAGCTTGATGATTTCATAGTTGTTGGTATGGGCAGCTAGCATGATGGGGGTGATATCAGGGGTGAATTCCGAAAACTGGGTGTCCATCATCAGTGTGGGAACCTACACAAAACCAGGTGGCTGATTAAGATCGTTCCAGAGTAGGCTTCATAGAGCCATATGACAAAATTAATTGAAATAAGAAGCATGCATAAAGAACAGAGAAAGTCTGCCCTGCTTGAGCAAAATTAAAACTTTTTAAAAGACTTGCTAGACCCCACTTTAGCAATAGCATAAGCAAAACTGGCTATACAATTAGTACTGTTTGCATTTGTTTTCCCCTGAAAGAATTACTGTAATTTCCACCCAGAGGGCCGAACTGAATACAAGATCAACACTTTCCTTTCTATCCTGCTGAAGTGGATAATATTGTCACAAAATGAGATAATGACAATATTTATCCACCTCTGCAAAAACAGAAAATAAGCTGGCATTAAGTCCTATTAAAGGAGTCAGCATTTAGTTTCCACATGGGATTAGCTATTCACCATTTAAAGGTACAATCCTCTGCATATTTAGACCGAAAAAAGTCCTACAAGCTCAAGTATGGGAGTGCATCCGAATGCTGGGAATTGGTAGGACTTCTCTTCTCTTCTTTTTTCTTTTCTTTTTTTTGTGGGGGGAGGGGGCCTAAATGTGCATAGGATCGCACCTTAAGGCACAAACACACACATGCCCCTGCCTAAGAAAGTTTCTGCTGCCACATTCCATGGCAACTTACACCCGATAGAGTAGCCCTAATGCTGTTAATCTTTGTTTAACTGAATGCTCTTACTCTGGAACCTTAAAATAGGCACGGGGACAAACATGAGTTATATTTAACAACAATCACAACGGCAGACGCACTCAGAAAATACGTCTTGTTCTGTATTGCTTGCCAGTCCAAATGGCAGCCTTGCTAAATGACTGTTTTCAACAGGAGATATTCACTCGTGACTCCCTTTGCAGACCACCTGGCTATATGTCACAGGGCACTGTAACATCAAAGCCGAAAGGACAAAATGTCCACACTTAAAACATTTAAAGAGAGCATGCTAAACAGCTTGGCAAAAACATTTAAGCAAACGAAGGAAAGCGGTTTCAGTTAGGATAGTGAAGGTCAGAGTCTTCACAGTCAGCTTGGCAGGGCAGCACAAAGCAGTCGGGAAAGGCCTGGCAGAGGAGCCGTCCTTAACTGAGGTCCTCCCCGCAAGGGGTTCCAGGCAACACGCACAATCCTCTTCTTCCTCCTCGTTCGCTCCTCACAAATCCCCTGTGGGGCAGCCAAGCGTCAGGGAGAGGTTTATAAGAATATCTCCGGTCTCGCGATCTGATGCCTGCTGTGTCTCCATCCATGATCAAGCTGTATATCTATTTATATATACATTTATAAGTGCACACACTACACCTATTACAACATGGTCAATACAGCTCAGACAAAGATGATTACATTCACATCCTGCCTCTTTTCCTCCTCCAAGTCTCCTGAGGCACCTTGCATGACCTTCTTCCTCTTCTCCATTTATCCTCATGACAACCCTGTGAGGTAGGCAGGCTGACAGTCACCCAGTGAGCTTCACAGCTGAGTGGGGACAAAACCTCAATTTTCTGAGCCCCAGACCAACACTTGACTCACTATGCCACATTGGCAGTCCTTCACTTGCATATTGTCTTCTCGTCTGCTGCTGCGGAGGGTCAAAAAACAGCCCCAAGGAAAGGTGGCAACGTCCAAGCAAGGTATGCTTGGGAAATTCATCGAGAGATTTGTTGGCTTTGCTTGCTTACTTGCTTGCTTGATTTGTTTCATTTTGATTCGATTCCACCATTTTCCTGCAAGAAACCCAGCTCTACTTTGTCCTCACAAAGGTGACTGGCCCAAAGTTCCCCAGGGAGTTTCAGGACCACGCGAGGACTGGGACCTGGATCTCTGTGCTGCTCCCTAACCATTCTGCAACACTGGTATTTTATGTTGGCTGCAAGCAGGGGTGGGCAACTTGTACCCTCCATAAGCTTTCGCTACAACTCTCCTCATCCCTCTCCAATCACAACAGCTGATGGGGTTGTAGGTCAAAAAATCCAGACACAAGTTGTCCACCCTTGATTTAAAGTGCAGTAATTTCCCTCCCTAAATGTCATACATGCATATAAATCAGCACAAGCACATTTTATGCAAACGGATGTCCTTTTGGTGTGTGAGCATGATGCATTGCTTCTTTTTTTAGTGATGCTCACATAACCCACACGGTAGCAAGCTCCCCACACAGGCCAGGGGCCTGAGTCCTGGAATCCTACCCCAGGGCTCCTGTCCCAAGCACTGCCCCTTCCTACCCTCTTCGTTCTGCCTCACCAGCTCTCTATGCTCCCCAAGGAGCAGCACATGGGCCTGGACACCATCCAGTACATACCTGACACTCTTGCCTCATCAGCAGGAGGCCCCCAAAAGACTCAAGAACATGATTATTGCAGAAGAGCCACTAATCACCGCCATCAATATGAAGCTGATCGGAAAGACATGTCCACAACAGCTGGGCCTCCAGTGACCAGTGAAAACAGGCAGGTTGTGAAGAAGCCGCTCCAATTTCACAGCCCATGTGACAACAATCCAGAGAACAGGAGGAGGCCTGGGTTCCAAGTGCCAGTTCAGACAGGGACAGATCCGGTGATGCTCTCAGACAGGGGCACAGTTAAGACATCCATTTGTCCACAGGATGTGTTTTGACACATGGTGTATGAGCCCTACGATGCAGTGGGGGAAAGATCCCAAACCCCAACCCCAACCCTCTCTGTAAGCACCTCTATAAGTACCACAAAGAGGAAGGTCAAGATCTCTTCTTGCTGATACCAGAGCATGGGACACAGAAAAAATCAACTCAAGTTGCGACAATTCAGATTCAGGCTAGATAGCAGGAAAAGCTTCCTCACGCTCAGAGCAATACGGCAGTGGAACCAGCTGCCTGCAGAAGGGGTGGGCTCTCCCACCCCAGAGACATTCAGAAAGAAACTGGGCAGCCCTCTGAGTGGGGTGATGTGAGCTGGGGACCAGAAACAGCAGGGGGTCTGACCTGATGGCCTTCATGGCCCCCTCAAGCTCTCCTATCCTATGACTCTATGGTCTCCTAAAGGTTCCAGCACATTGCCACCTAGCAATCCCCAGAAGCCCAGATCCGACTTCCAGGCTGAGGAGCTGCACCCCTGCTTGAGGGCTCCTCCCCAAATAGGTGACATGCTCAGAGGCCTTCTTCTTCACTCAGGGAACCAAGCCTGAAGAGGGAAGCTCACTTGCTGATTCTGTCAACTCTCCTCTTAGGGCCAGCTAAGAAAGCAAACCAAGCTCCACAAGAAAGCACGCGCGGCCAAGTTCACAGCGCCTGGCAAAATGGCTGATCAAAAGTCTGCCTAACCTCCCACACACGCTTCTCTCTCGGTGTTAAGCTCATGCTGTTTTTCAGAAGAAGCAATTGTTGCTGGAGCACCTCCATGTTAAAGGCGAGCTGGGGAAAGAGAATGAGACGTACGTAGTCTAAAAGCTGCCAGCCTCACGGCTGCGTGCTATTAAGGCATCAGCGAACCTCATCGCTGCAACGGGAGCTAATGCAAGCCCCCCTGGTGGTTTATTACTGACATCTGGAGCTCAGAAGGCTGAAACATGAGTGCACCGCGACCTTTCCAAACAATTCCTCCTGTAACGGGGCCGAGCTCGTTTGTGGCTGGCAGCCCTGTTGCCCACGGCACCCGGTACTTCATGTGCCCTCGCCAGCCCTCTCTTTGGAGCATGACTAATGGCAGGTGAACACATGTGTGTTTGCCTTGTGACTGCTGAAAGCACTTCATGGAAAGCATCGCCAAAAGATCTCGGGTGCAGCAGCTTGCTATGCAGTCTGTACAAAACTATCAAGCTGGAATCAGGGGCGTGTGAAACCCGCTTCTCTAGTCCATAGCAGCCCATGTAGTTGTTTGCTTTATTCATTTTGATCCCCGCTCCCACTGCAGCCTGGGCTGTATGCAGATGCTCCGCAGTTTCTTGGATGTTCTAGGGGGTCAAACTACATGTGACTTTAATTGCAGAGTGTGACGCTGAGAGCTGCTCTCGAAGGGAAAGCGAGTGTGAAGGCCATTCAGATAAGAACCGGGGCATGTATGGAGGGCAGCAATGCACCCCATTCCAGAAATTCCATCCTTCCCTGAGCAGAGGTTTTAAGAGTGGGAGGAGCCTCCACTGATTTCGGTTGAATCTGTATGTAATAATATGCCATCCACACCAGACCTCGCTCATTTTCATTCTCTGTAAGGTGATTTGCTCCTCACAGGGGAGGGGTTCAACCAAAAGGGGTTCAGCAGAGTGACACCACGGTGAGTTTTGGGTGAGAAATACCAAACAAACTTCTTGCTGCTTCTTTTTCTTTTCCTTCCCTTACTGCCCGATGACTGCAGCTCGCAGTGCAGTTCACAGTAGTTCATCTACGCTATTTTGTGCTGGTTAACGAGCAAGCCTGCAGGCAGCCAGGACTGGACTACGCAGCTAGGACTGGACTAGGCCAAAGGGCTTGGGTTAGGCTTTGGCCAGGCCCAAAATCCAGAGCGCCACAGTCCAAAGGGCCCAAATGACCAGTGAGCGTGGCAGATGAGACTGGTGCTCAACAGCATCAGCACCTGGCTGGCAGAAGCATCACGGGGTACCCTAGTGCAGCCCCCTCCCATTCTTCTTATTTCCAATTACATTTTACTGTCAGAGTGCAGCCAGCTAGGCATGTACAGATGCTTAGTTTATTATTCCATTTGAAAAATACATTATCCTTCTCAACAATAAAATGGTGCGTGCCCCCCAGTAAATTTGCTTTAGCTGCAGGGCAGCAGAAGCAAGCTCCATTTTGATTCCTGTAGCCATGATGGTGATTTAAGTGAATTTCAAAGTGGGAGGAGCACGTGTTTGCTCCCTCACTGTCTATTTAATTAGGGCTTGTTTGTTTTCTGCAGCACTGTAGAACGTGGAAGCCGGGTCAAGGAAGGGGAGTCTGTGCAGGGGTGGGGGAATTAGCCATGTGCCGCACAAATGAACACAACAGCCAAAATGAGGAAGAGCGTGGACTTCCCATGACCACAGAAAAGCGGGTGGCATAAGAGCATGAAGTCTGGGGTCCAACAGGACCCCGCTGCACCACCGAAGCATTATCTGACACAGCAGCTTGATTCTGTGCCAGACCAGAGTTTAGGGTTCTGAGATGGTCCTTCAAGGAGCCGTGTATCCACTCCTTTCTTCACACTCAGCCGTTCCCTCCCTTCTTCCCGGCAGTGAAGAAAAATAATAGCTGGCCATTTGGCTCCTTCCTCAGTGCATTGGAACTGGATAGCCCACACTGGTTTGGAGGATGATATGAAACGATGCATTTCCACAAAGCAAGACAAAAGGCAAGACTAGGGAGGAGGATGCTAAGAGCCCAAGGTTCCTTGAAGTTCTTTCCAAATGGTTCTAGCACATGATCTGGCATTACATCTAAAGCAAGCCCACTGGTCTAGAATGCATTCAGGATTTCCAGAGAACCCTGCACAAAGTTGCCCCATTTCTTAGAATAGAGCAGAAAGTAGGAGAAGAATTGGACGGGCTGCCATGGGCTGTTTGGAGGAAAGGGTGGGATAAAAACATGGGAGTAACTGTATCATGCACAGGACTTCATATATTGCTCCACCTGTCATGCCAATTTGGTTGTGAATATTAGCCACAGCAGAAATCAGAACCTGGACTTTCTCATGCTTCTAATCCTCAAGCTATTTACCTTCGTCACTGTGATGCCAACAGCTATGCATAAGATCAAAATCCCAGAATTTTGATGCTGAAGACAAGACTTCTATAGGATGTGGGGGAAAGAGGCCTTTGCCTGTTCATGCTGACTGGCTGTTTTAAACTTGATTTGGTGGCATATGTAAGTGTTTAAGAAATGAGGAGGCCCTATGGGACTCGCTTGTATTCTGAGGGAGCAGATGTGTCTTGAGCTGCTGACAAGGGCAACCAAATTCGTCAGCACCTGCTTTGCTCATCCACGTGCTCGGGATGCGCTGGAACTGCACAGACTGTCAGAAGTTGTTAGTGCTATTTATTGCTCAGACTGCAATTGTAGTTTTGTTGCTATTTGAATTACACATCCAGGCAAGGTTCCAAATTGGATATTACTACTCAAGAACAATCCTGAAGTCATTCCGGGTCTTGTCCTTGTCCTTGCATCTCCGGACGTGAAGATCGGGCTGGAACCTGGCCCTTTGCATGCAGCAGAGTTTTTTCCACACTCGGTCTTGTCCAGGAAGCGAGCCAAGCTGAGATCGAGTCCACAAATGCTCGGGACTCCTAGTGGCTACTTTGCACAAAGTATGCAAAGTCACATGTATGGAAGTGGGACTTCACTGGCACGCAAGCCAGCTTCACAGATCCACTTGGACTTGCTTCCTGCTGGAGGTCCCCAGGGGCACTGGGCCCCAGGACATTTTGGGCAGAAAGAAAGTGGACAGAGTATGGGGAAATTTGACAGATTCCCAACCCCAAACTGGATTCTTCATGCATTGCTCTTTGCAGCTGCCAAAAAGGCTCTGAAACTGTAGGAAGAAACCAGAAAGAGTCTGGAAGTCCTCTAGAAGAGCCTTCTTCAGCTTGCTGTCTGATGGATGTTTTTGACTCCACACCAAAGGGGCAAAAGAAGACCCAGGGCCTTACTAGTCAAGCATTCTCCTCTCACAGTGGTCCAACCAGATGCCAATGGAAAGGCTTGAAGCAGGACATACTCTTCATGTTCCCCACCACTGGTTTTTGCAGGGACATCCATCCTGACCACTAGCATGGTGCTGGTACTGGTACTTATGAAAGCTGCAGTCCCTAACATCCAAGGGTACCAGGTTGGGGAAGATTAATCTAGAATATATCCAAGTCAGTGTCTTGCATCTGAACAAACGCCTCACCTGGAATCCACCCACTTCTGAGGAGATAGGTGAATGGCTTCCCAGTTTGGTGGGGACTGGTTCTTTACCACTGAAATTGGATCTCGGGCTTCTAGCGAAGCCTGAGCTTTCTGCTTGGCTTTGCTTGTGTTCCCTCTTGGCCCTTCCTCAGATGTTCTGAATGAATACACAGGATTTCATTTCATTTCATGGCAAGGTCTGCAGTGTATAAAGTGACAGGCGTCCACCCATATGCATTAAGTAATGGAAAAGCTGAGCCCTTCTCTTCTGTTTATGACTTCTCATTTTAGTGGTTATAATAAACACTGTGGAGAAGTTTATTACGGTGATGAATTGTGTACTTTATAGTACTGCTGCTCCAATTATTAAAGGTGTCTGTTATATTCCATTTATGCCAACTTTTCCCAAAGGCCGTGCTGGATGGGAATGATGGAAGATGTAGTCCAACACTTCTGCAGGGCTCCAAGTTGGGGAAAGGGTGTTATTCATAATAAAGGGATGCCAGAAAGAATAATATGAATTGGAACAGTAGATAAGATGCTCTCCATATGCTATTTGCATTAGCTACAATCTGCCAAGAACAGCTCTCAGAAGTTATGAGGTCTTTCCATTTGTGCTGTTAGAGACTGATACACAAAAAGGACTCTTCATATGTGTAAAATCAAGTTTCATCCATTCCAAAGTAGCTCCTCTATCTGGAGATGCAGATATTGTGCCTACAGGTACCTCCCTTGATTCCTGCCAAACTTCCTTCCCCTCCTGATTTTTATCTATCATCATCACCATTGTTGTTATTATTATAAATTGAAATTAAGCCTGTGGCAAATTGACAGACCAGCCTCTCATGCCAACATCATCTGCAAAGATATTCATCTACCCCAAAATAAACAAAAGCATGGAAGGCATTATGGGGGGATACAGAAGCAGGGCACAGAGCAAGGGTGGGGGGGGGTGAGGGTGAATAGATGAGTCACTTGCATTTTGCTGTTGTGTGTAGTTTGGACCCTGTTAGCTAAGGGTGGCAACTTGTCCTTGGATGTATTTCATTTCTTTTATCTCATTTCCACACCACTTAATAGCTAAAGCTCTCTGAGCAGTTTAAAGAGATTAAAACCTTAAACACACAGTAAGACTGCAATTTTCAAAAAACTGTACAAAGTTATAACAACTTTAAAAGATCTGTGGTAAATCCCAGGAAACACAAAACTGCCATCATATGCTTTCAAGTGTCTGCAAACAGAGGAAAGTCCTAACCTGGCAGTGCTTGCGTCAGGGATGCTTCAATAGGAAAAATACTCCATAATTGTGGGCTACCACTAAGAAGGCCTCCCCTTCGTTGCTGGCCTCCAAGTAAACTCTTGCATGATGAGTGTCTGTGTATGGATGGGATCATACCATGAGGCGAGACTGAGGGAACTGGGTCTCTTCAGCCTGGAGAAGAGGAGACTCAGAGGGGATCTGTTGGCGACATACAGGTATGTGAGGGGGTGTCACACGGAGGTGGGTAGAGACCTGTTCTCCCCTGAAGAGGAAGGCAGGACGCACTCCAACGGAGCAAAGCTCAGGGAGCCAAGGTTCCATCTGGATGCCAGGAAGCACCTCCTGACAGTTAGGACCCCGAGGGTGTGGAATGGGCTTCCACGAGAGGTCGTTGAGGCCCCATTGGTGCGGGTGTTCAAGGATAGGATGTCCACATAGTGGGCATGTTGTGAGCGGAGCCAGCTGGAATCAGGGGTCAGACTAGATGGCCCAGGAGACCCCTTCTGACTCGCTCTGTTTCTATGTTTCTATACCAGCAAAGACACTTACTGCTGAGCTGAATAAGGCCAAAACCAGCATCTTAGCATCAGGTCACCAAATTTCAGCAACCTTCTGCATGCCATAATCCAAGCTCTAAGAAGAACAATCTGTCCCTCTCCCACCAGCCAAAATGAGGTTTTTCCCGAGACTAATTGCTGGTTGGGACAATATTTTATTTATTTATTTATTTATTTAAAACATTTGTATGCCGCCCCCATTGCAACAAAACCTCGGGGCAGCTCACAGCATAACAAACACAAAACATTTAAAACTATTTAAAAACTATTTGGAGTGGGGGAAGTCAAAGAGCGGAGAGACGGGCGGGGATGAGATTCCAGTGCCATGGATCCTCCAAAGGGATCCTTGTATTCCTTTTATAGATGTGAAAGGGGTAAATCATCCGATACATTCTACTAGTCCACATTGATGAACATGCGACACTCCTGCTTAAAAAATGGAACAGATTATATGTGTGCTTTGTCATCCCCCCTCCCCATTGCTCCATGCAAAGAGCTATTTAAATGCCAGGAATCAGAATTATGGTGGTAGCTGTGACTAAGAACCAGCAGTACATTTTAAAAAGACTGGGAATTAATCTTGCTAAAGAGCTTACCCCCTCAAATTCGCTTAATACCTTGTACGGTGGCATTTTATACAATATACATTTTGCAGATAAGCTGCTTTCAAATCGAAAGAAAACATGCTCACTAAAGCAATTCTATGGGTAGCCATTTTAATCATTAACGTGGATGCCATTCAGCAGAAGTTTTGCTAAGCTTTCATTAGGGAGAGTTATTCTAAGGGGACTCCTTCATGGATCACTGCCTTGTCGTGGTGAA
>JAIXND010000674.1:6742945-6786814 GCA_023646645.1 Varanus salvator macromaculatus | reverse complement strand
TTTTTTCTGTCTTAATATATGTAGGATTTCACCCCCAAAGCCCCGTCCATTTATCCAACACACACTTATTCCACCCAACAAGTTCTCTTTATGCATACCATTTCCCTGCTCTTCTTCTGCCACAAGGCTCAGGGGAAGTCTGTGCCTGCAGAAAAGAGGTACAAACCCTTCCCTAGCTCTCTAATCCTCCAACTTCATCAGGGCAACCATGCACCTATTATAATTAATTGCACATACTGGATTAGAGATGGTGAGAATTTCTTTTCCTTTCCTACCATTGGAGAAGCGATTCTAAGATAGACCTCCACAGATCATAACTCACCAAGTTGATCGAAGCCCTCCAGACATTGATTATGGCCTTCCTGGATACATCAGATGTTCACCAGCCTTCTGGTGGTGGACCTCCATATCTGGTGAGCTTTCAAGGTCTAAGCTTGCCTCAACTCTGGCCCGTCCTCTCCCTTCTGACTTCTCTTGGTCTTTATGAAACAGGTTTCCTGGTTGCATCAGCAATAATTAAATAAAGTGCCTTTTGATTTTCCCTTTCCCTTTCCCTTTTTTTTCTGTTGGCTCATTTGGATGGAAACCCTTTCCAGGGCAGTGCTTAATGAGAAAGGCTATCACCAGCTCTGCATGAGTTATTGCTGCGTCAATAAAAGCTAAGGAAAAGCTCAGGTGTTGGCAGAGACCAGATGTTGGCTTTCCCAACTCTTTACTGTACCGTGGACAGAAAAGGGCCTCAGGACCCCTGGCCCCATTGTGTCCTGGAGTCTGTGTGGGGTGTGTGTGTGTGTCTCCATTGTTTGGCAAACCCACAGGAAAGTCTGTCTCAACTGTTCAAGCTGTTCAGTATGATTCGAACAGCGCCACTTCCATTCCCATTAGCCCTTACTTGGTGGCCTTCGCAGCAACTTTGGGGCAGAGGTGGGCACTCTCTCGGCCTTCTTGCCATCATTAGCAAGGGCTGCAGAGGCAGAGTTCTCCTGTGAGGACGCAGGAAGAGCCCTGACGAAGCAGGCCAAGGGGTCATCTGGACCAGCATTCTCTCCACCTGGTGGCCAACCAGCTGCCCCCTGGAGCACCTTCCCCTGCTCCCCTCTAGCTAGCTTCACACTCCCCACAATCTCACAGGAAAACATCCAGCCAGGCTGTTCAAGCTGGGGTTGAGATGGGGGCGGGGGGAACAGAGTAATTTTTTTTCAGGGTAGACATCCTCTGTTAGTAACTGCTGCTTCAGTTCTGAATCAGGCTAAGAGAATGCTCTCATCTCTCCTGTTTCTTTCATTTCCAGGCTGATATCACTAAATCTGCAACAACTGAGGTGCACAGCTTCTGTTTCTAAGCAACCCTGGATTGCACCATATCCCAACTTAAACACTCCCCAGCTTGGCCATACCATCCATTGGAATCATGGAAATAGGTGTGAGAAGAAGGATGGCATTGGTGCTTTTCCTAGTGATGTCATAATTTCCCAAAGTCTTGCTTCTGAGGCTGTCTTAAAGTCTCTTCTCCTTAAGGGAAAGGAGCACTGGACGTGTTTTCTCCTCTAAGGTCCCAAATTCCCCCAATGTGGCCTCTCACCCTCCACTCCCTCTCCATTCCCTGTAAGTACCTATTGTAGCACTGGCAACAAGCAGCTCCAGGAAAGACTATGAACGGACTAAGTTACACACAGAATCTCTGCGCAGAAAACAGGAAACCAGTTTTCAGTGCAAAAGCCTTTACATCAGCCCAAAGGCCAGAATGATTAGCCAGCTCCACTGAGGTTGGACGCTTTCCTGTGATAAGTGCCAGAGGATTCGTGGCAAGGCTGCAAAAGATGGCCCTTTTCCTCCTCAAGAAACGAACATCTCGCCTCTGTTTATTCTTGCATGGCGCAGTCTGCAGTGCAGAACACACCAGGACAGGTTTCTGCTGAGCTCTGCTCTTGAGGCCCACTGACCTTTGAAGCAGAATTCAAGCCTATATAACAATTTCACCCTTGATACTGGTGTTTTCGGGAGGAGCCATTCCTGCTTATAGAAATCCCATCTGTCAGCCAGATATTAATTCGGAGCCATCCGCTGTGCCTCTCGATGGCAGATGAGAAGAATGTTGACAGGGCTGTTATGTAGACTTTTGATGTCAGTTACATGAGCCAGAAAAAGAAAAAAAATTGTGGCTAGGGAACTGGGAAGCAGAGGGTAGAACTAAATCGAAGCCTATTCTGTTTTTTGTTTTTTAATAAGTACTTGATTTTTTCAGAAGAAAGAAAAGTAAGAAAGTGTCTAGGACAGGGTTTCAGCAAAATGCTCTTGAGAATGCTCTATTCCAGACTTGCAATCAAAATGCTGACTAACACAAACGGTTAATGGGTACATGAATACACTGATGAATATATTGCAAAAATAAGCACAGTTTTCCATAAGGGTTTTTTAAAATAAATAAATGGCGAGCTGATGTGGAAACAGGAGGAAATGAGTTTGACTAAAGCATTCTATCAATGCCACGGAGTGGACAAAATGGCAAGATCTGTGTTGCCTATTTCTGGTTCTTTCCAAGGTCTGGCTTCCTTCCACCAAAGCAACCAAAACTGGAACTGGAACTGGATCTGTGCAAAGACTTGTCCTCCATTTAGGGTACAAGCATCATCTCATCAAAGCAATATTGTTTGCCTTTGTTTCTGTAAAGACCAAATGAGGGTGGGGAGCTGGGAGGGAGGGAGGGAGGGAGGGAGGAAGGAAGGAAGGAAGGAAGGAAGGAAGGAAGGAAGGAAGGAAGGAAGGAAGGAGAGTGACCAACACACCCAGCTTCTAATCCTAGGACTCATTTTAGCAGGCGAGCTTCAATCACCATTCACTGAGTGTAGATGAAATGTGTTAGAGCAAGAACTGAACAATGCAATGGCTGTTCTTCCAATGCCAAACTGGTTTTCATGCATCATAACTGTCCAGCCTCTGAGCCTATCCTTCAGAAATGTTGCCGTCCTCTCTGGGAAAGTCTCTAAGATCCATGCCAGTTTCATTCAAAATGATCCCTCCCCCAAAGCATGGCTGAGAGGAATCAGAAATGAATCACTCATCCCCCACCAAATCTGAGAACTTCCTTTGCACGTAAACTGGGGCACCTATCCTCCTGAAACTGTCTTGTTTTCTTACTCAGGGATACCTTGGTGTTCTCATTTTCAGAACAAGGAGCATAGGAAGATTAGGGAATAAGCACATTTTCTATGGGCAACTCTTTTCTCTGTTTTGGGAGGGGATACCTTCTTGCAAAGGATCCCTTCGCTTACTCATCAGAACCTCAGAAGGCTTGACTCCCTAGAAGAGGTAACTATTCATGCAAATTTCATCTGCCAGAGAACATACAAGCAAAAAACATGGGCAGTTCTAGAAAAGAAAAACATAAATGTGCAATTGCACCTATTTTTATGAAATTTGTCAGGCACTCTTCCCTTCTAAAAAGCTACTGTGACAACAGCAGATTTCATTCAGTTCTGAAAAGAGGCTATAGCCATGTTCAACCATTTCCCATGGCAATCAATGGCAGAAAATAACGTTTAAACTCTGGTTTGGTACCCAGCTTGAAGGAGATGGCTTCTAAATCAGTCTGAGCTGAATCAGGCTGTTTTCCAAAGTAATTGCAGTCCAAATCAAATCTTGCGGCTGCTACACAGCCGGATCCCTAGATATTAATGCACGGCTTTGTAATGTTCCTGTCTACTCCCCCAGCCATGGGTATGAGATCAGGATGACCCCAAAAGGGACGGTGTTAGCAACCAGCTTGCAGAAGCACTTCACTGCATGTATCTTAATTTAGTCCAAAAACTTCTCCTGGAGATGAAAGAAAATAAGGGAAAGGAAACATTCTCTCCTCTGACATGAGCACTATGAATTCTTCTGCTAAATACACTCTGGTGCTCCCCTCAATGGCCTTTCATTTGCTCGTGGATGGATAAAGCATTAGATGTAAACAAAATCTCTCCTCCGTTTTCCTCTGTTAGGAACCTCGAATTCAAGCAAAGTGGAGAGCCGGGTTGTTATAGTGACTGTGATGTGAATCATCTGTGTACTGGCAGTAACACGTTCAGAGAGAGGTGTTTCCGGAGCCAAAGTGGCACAGAAACACTCCTTAAAGAGTTCGTGTGTTTCTCCCTGAATACTATGGTGAGCGGCACACTGTATAATATCACAATATTGCCTAATTGTGCCATGCCTGTGCCACTGGGAACAGCCTGAGCCATGTGGGTTCTAGCAGAAAAATGATGGAAAGGTGAGTGGCAGAGAATTAGAGTGGTTGCTTATGCATCATCAGAAAAGATGGCATAGCATTGCATTGTATTTACCCCGATAACTGATACCTACAGAAGTCACTTTGGGGAAGAATTACTGTAAGTGAAGCAGCAAGACATTACTTCTCCCCATAGCATGGTGCCCCCTCTCCCTTGCTTCATCGCTGCCCAGGTTCCAACAGCTGCTGGATAACCTCTAGTGCCCCCTGTTTTCCCTTCTTATGGTCCTTCGTCTTAACACCAGATTTGGGCAGTCCTTCAAATCCGGGACACCTTCAGTACGGGACCACTCTCTGCAAAGTAGGACACATGACCTCCCTAAGCAGGACCTCCATTGTGCACACTTTGCTTATTCTGCATGGCCGGTTAGCCCAGTTCTCACCCAGTCCCCTCTTGCAATGGGTGTTGTAATGTCCCCAGCTGCAGGACACGTTGCGAGAGGCTTTCGAGCATGCAAATGTGTGAGTATATAAATACTGCAGATACTGTCCTCCATCTGATTTTGATAAAGAAGGTCACACCTAGGGATGCACAGATTGTGTTAAATCCATTTGGTCTGCATTTCGCAGCTTGTCAGGCGTCTTTCATTCCACCATCTGCGCGTTGACAGAATTGGATTTTTAACACACGAATTGTGTTCTACTTGTGCGGTCTGCAAGAAGAACTTTGTATTCACTAATGCACATCGCTGCTGGAAGTGCACCGTTCCATACTTGTGCTAAGGCAAATTAGTCTGATTCCCCCACCCACCCACCCCCAAAATACCACGAAAAACCAGTCCACACGCCTGTCCACACATCTGCAGGCTGGTTCCCTTGAAATTCACACCCACATGGATCCGTCATAGAAGACTCAACAGCCCTGGCCAAATGGCACGGCACTCACTTCTGCCCTTGACATACCTGTTTCTCTCCGCTCGGCTTCCTGTAATTCAGAAGGAGTTCCACAGCTCCCACCACTTCCTTCCGTATTGCATACAGGAGAGCATCACCCACGTAAACGCTGTGACTCAACAGCAGCTCCATAATCTCCAGGTTCTCGTTCTCTATGGCTATTAAAAGGGCGCTACGTCCAAGGGGGTCCATGCAGTTAATGTTGATGTTGTAGTAGATCTCCGCCTCCTCCAGGGAATGCTTCACGCTGGCATAGTCCCCTTTCTCCACTGCAATGAGGTAGGCCTTCTCCTCCAACGAAAGCTCTGCTTCTGCCCGCACAATTTGCAATGGGATCCGGTCTCTGTAGGGTGAGTAGTTCACCTTCTTGTAGTAGAGCTGAGCCATTGCTCATAGCGACTGAGGAGCCTGTTTGGAAAAGAGAACAAACAGCTCCTTCAGATGAAGCTTCAACATTCCTGCTGGGGAAGCTCCCACGTGTTTCTCCCTTCAGGGACATTTTGTGGAAGGGGCAGTTTCCCATACGTTTCCCATTTGGACAATGGATTTTTCCCAATGTAGTGCCCTTCAGATGTGTTGGACCACAGGTCTCATCAACCCTAACCATGAGTATGATGGGAATTGCAGCCTAAAGGGTGCCGGACTGTGTAACGCTGGGTTGGAATGCTGGACATAGCAGCAGGGCCCTGAGTTCAAATCCCTTTTCTATTATAATGCTTTGTGGATGTTATTGATCTACTTCAGACTTCCTAGATTGAGGAATCAGTTGTGCTGGAAGGCTGGTCTCCTTTCTGGAAGGTCAAGCCCCTTCCCAGACAAAATTTGCCCTCCAATTTCCAGAAAGTTTCTTGCTCCCTCAAAAGAGGCTTCCATAAGCATTTCTCTAACATTTCTTTACCACTGAATTTCTACTGAAAAGCAATTCCTTATCTATCCAATTGAATGAGAACACCCAGAAAAGTTTTTGACACAGCTCCAACATGATGGCTTATCACAGACACATGTGGAGCATGTAAATATTATAGCAAATCCGCAGACAGGTGCTGAATCTGCTTGCGGATTTGGGCAGAGCCTAATGCTCCTAACTTTAGAGTATCTGGGAGCTCCAGCAGAAGGGTAGCTAAGGAAGTGCTTGTCCCCCCCACCCCATGGTTGGTACAGCCCTACCCTAAACCTGTCTCTCACTACCTTTTCTTGGCAAAATGGGATGCTCCGTCTTCTCCCCAGTGTGCTCCGCATGACCTTGCAATAGTTTTATTTACGTTCTGACACATTTAATTATTTTTAGTGTAACCTTCTCTCTTTTCCCAATTTATAAATAAACCCTGAATGTGGTTTCTGTGCACAAAAGAGCACATCAGTTCCCTGTGGTCCCCCAATGCCATCTTCAACTGAAATAATCTCTTCCCTTGAGAAAAAGCTGAAAATTGAAACTTCAGTTCTTAGCAGCCATTAGATCTCCCATGGAAAGAAATATCCCCAGCTTAAAACAAACAGACCAAAATAGGATGGAAAATCAAGGAAGTTTGTCAGTAGCAAGATTATTTTCTTCGTGTTGCAGCTGATGGGGCAAACTTCCTTGCCATTGTATGTGGTCCTAAAGAAATCCCTCTGTTGGCAAAGCAGAATTGCTCTCCCTGGTGCACTTGCAAAGTGCTTTTCTCATTTTGTTTGCCACCAGGTGGTAAGCCATGTGTGTGTGTGTGTGTGTGTGTGTGTGTGTGTAGCAAGTGGATAAGACTGGAAGGATGATTCTGCCTGTTAATGCATAGCCCCGGGGATGCTGGATGTTCTCTTAAACTCATCCCCTAATGAGATCATTTTCATCCAGTGACATCTGACAGCGGATCTGTGTCCTTTATGTTATCAACAATAGGTATAAAGTGCTGTTGAGACAGCCCAGCCAGTCCTCCTGCTGCAAATGCAGGAAAACAGAGGAAGTTAGGCAATACATAACTTATGCACTGCCAAGAAGAGAGGAAACAAGGAAGTCTATGGCCGGGAGGGACACATAAGCCAGTATGACCCCTGCGGGGCCAGTCTCAAAACACCTGCCTGCTCTCCCTTCTTAGTGTTTGTCATCGCTCAAATTCCAGCATCCATTTGATGGGAACACCACCATTAGTCCCACAAAAAATGGTGCAAACTTTTGAGATCTCCAGATCCAACTAGCTGTGTTGGCGTACAATGGGCGTGGAAGGGTGCCTGCAGATAGAAGCACTGTCTTTCCGTTTGCATTCCAGTCATCATTGCCAAAATTGTTTCTAAATTTACACATATCAATTAGCCTATGGAAACATTATGCAAATCGGCTCCTCCGTTGCCCTCTTTTGGGGTGATGCAAGGCCCCTTTTTGTGATTGCCTGTGCAGCTGCCCTAAAACTTGCTGCACTTTGGGTTGGGCCATGTTTGCAAGCCTCCGGCTAACCCAGCTTCTGAAGCTGGAATATAATTTTGCAACCGCCTCTTTGCTATTGCTGTAGCCAAATGTGGCTGAGACTTCTGCAGACTACAGTCACTAAGAGGAGAGTGTTAGTCAGCTCATGGATAGCAAAGGAGATTTGGCTCAGATCCGTAAACCTTCTCAACCCACTGAAGACCCTCAGGACAACCTGCAACCCAGATAAGTCAGAGTACTTGGCATTAATGTGGTAACTGCATTGTACTAGGGCTTACTCAGCAAGGGTTAATGTTTTCGCTTCACTGTGATACTCCCTGGTTTATTTTGAGGTAACCGCCAGCTGCCTCTAATCCAACTGGCAGGGCCATTGCCTGCTGTGTGTAGGAAGAAGGGGTAAAGTGCACTTGACCTCAGTGGAACCTCCCTGCCCCTTTTCTGCAGGCCCACCCCACTCCTGCTTCAGCTCCCTCCTTGAACACTCCCCCTTGCCCACAGACTTCCCCTTCCCCTTCGAGTCTAGGGCCAGCCAAAGCAGTCTTGCAAGGATGCTTTGCCTGCGTATGCGTGAGCAGTTGATTCATGTGCACCACAATTTGGATCAGGGCCACAGCACTCCAGGAATGGGGTGTGTGTCATTTTAATTCCTGAAATTCTACTAGCACATGGTTAAAACCGAAAACAGAAAAGCCATGCATTCTCTTTCTTGCCAATGTGATCTGGAAGGCTATTCTTTTCTGGCTCAATGATATCACTCATATCCTAGACAGGATATCTTTCCATGGCACGGGTCAAGTAACTCAGAGGGTATCATGATCATAGATGCCTTCAAAAAACAGTTTAGACACATATGTGGAAAAGGCCAAGACCATCACTAGAAAAATAGATTCACTGAATGTCATAGTTGGGTACCAACAATAAGGGGGAAATGGCTGTTTGCGGAGTTGCTGAAAGCACGCAGCTGGCCACCACAACTGTTGCTTGGATGCTCTTTGATCTAGTCTAAGAGGAGTCTTAGGACATCATCCAATGCGGGTGCAACTCCTCAAATTATAGGCCTGCATCCATGGCAGGGAGAGCACCAAGGCAAGGATTGCTACTGCTCTTCCCATCCCTGTAAAAGACACAGATGGTCAATTCCAGCCATTTGTGACTTTTGCTTCTGCACAGAAGGTGGAAGTCCTGAGAATCTGCCAGGAGTCTTCCTACCCTGGTGGAACCTCTCTCTTCCACTTCCTACACCCTGGAACACCTGCCTCCCAGAGCTAGTTCCAAGTTGCCCTTGTGGCTTTGGAGCTGTAGCTGGCATGGAAAGGACCACACCAGCTGTGAAGACAGAGGGAGAGTGCTTCATGGCCAGACTCCTGGCTCAGACCTTGGAATACATGACCAGGGTTGGAGCTGGTGCCTTCAGCCATCCTGCTCTGTCTAGCCAGCATCTAAACAGCCCTGGGATGGCACCCTTAGGTTATACAATAGACCAGTGCTGTACGCCTTTCATTCTTACTCAACTTGAGGCACCTGAGACATCTCGCTGAATCAGAACAAGCATAATTTGTCCAACTGATTCTTCCTCACTGTGAATTATTCATTCATCTTGCAAAATAGTCTACAACTGCTTATTGCAAGACGCGGTTGGTGGCAGGCGGAAATGATCACACGGAATGTCCAAGCTACAGTATTTCTTGCAAGTTCACACATTAAGGACATTAAGTGACCTGCTAGTTGACTCTTAGCTTTCTTGCACGATTGGCCAGCTCTGGGGTGGATGGTGGGGGATTCTGTGCAAGGTTTAATCTCATTAAGTGAGCCCTTAGATAAAACAACAATGTAATACTCCAGCAGTTAATGCAGTGGTGTGATGTAACTTCTTTCAGTTCAAGGGACAAATTCAATTTCAGAAAAACTCTGAGGGGCTGCATTTAAGGAGAAGCAGTTCATATTTTCAGAATGGGGAAGAAGCTTCAGTGCCACAAAATGCCGCCAGCTGGCACATAGTTGGGAGTAAGAGGCATGACCAGACGGAGGACCCAAGAGAGCTGGGGTTGAGCAGCGAGGCAAAGGTTCACCTCTCCTCGTGAAATCATCTGCCATAGCATGGCTCCTGAGGATGGTGCCATGAACAAATATTTTCAGAAGCAGAGCCCTCCACACCCAAAACATGGGGCTTCAGGTTGGCGGATTTAAAAATACTCACCTACGCACACACCAGAGCTGATTAGAAATGGCTACTGCAATATATCAACTCCTACATAATCCATTTCCTGAAATCTGATCCCAATTGGACAGCTCCTTTTCTGTGTATCATTCTGGCTTTGAAAGTCTCACTCTTGGTTTGCCCACCTTCCTTGCTGTTCCAAACAGCACCCCTGACTTTCTCTTTGGCACATCGACCATACCCACAAGCACCCCTTGGTGGCCATCAGGCAATACTTCGGCTGCCTCAGACCTCTTCTGCACTGCAGGGGATGATGGGAGTTGCTCCAGGTTGGTGTGGGGACAGAGGCCAGAACTGCTGAACCTCATCTTCAGGCTTTGTGAACCAAGAGAATGCCCTTGTGAACTTCCATGTCTTAGTACTTTTCCAGCAGAGTTGTAGGGACTCTCAAGACCATCAGCAATGACAGACAAGATTTCTGAAAGGCAAGTTCTGTGTGACTATTGATTTTCAACTGCAGTGCAGGCACTGTGTGTGTGTGTTTCAGGGCTGCCCTTAGCTTTAGCAGGGAAGGACTGAGGCCCGGCAAGTTTGGCCACTACCATGTGAAAAACACACACACACACACACACACACACACACACACACACCAAGACACGTGGGACCCCTCCAGAATGCAAGCGTCCTTGGAACCCTTTGCAAACCCCAGATTCACTCTCTGTAGTCAAGTCCCAGGAAGTCCATAAAATATGCTCTTACACAGAAAACAGTCAATGCAGAACTCCATGAATTACCATGGAGGGTAATTACTGTTTCAGGAGAGAAATTTCAGAAACATCAGATCTGTGACAGTCCCAAGACGTTTGTGAGGCCCATAGCCCAAGCTACAATATCTGACATCACTGCATTTTAAAATTTCTGGTGAAGAGTGCCAAGATAGGGAAACTGTTTCCATGTAGCTGTCCGTCTCCTTATCAATTTTTGCAGCCATGTTCCCTGTTTTATCTTGTTCATGGTCTCCATTTGGCTGATAACTGATAGCTGGCAGAGACCATCAGCCCAAACTCATCTTGATAACATAAGGGAGGCATCATTCTGATGTGTTTTGATTCTGAAATGCATTGCCCATACATGATGCAAACCATCTGCCTCTCCAAAGAGAAAACACAGTCCAGTTCAGAAGAGAGCGCTCCCTGCTCTGTCTACAGGGACCCTCCGCGAGCAGCCAAGCTGAAGCAAACAGGCGACCTCAAAATGTAGCATCTGCCAGCACACAAATAGCACACTACACAATTGGCTCTTTCAGCAGACGCACTGTGGAAGATGTTGGCAGCACTGGGTGTGTCTCTTTAAGCCCTGTCACTGCACCTTAGATCATCTTGCCATGTCCTCGAGGGACCAACTATTCTGTTGTCTCACCCATGATGCATCTGTGAAGCTGGAATATCCATTTAAAGCATGGATGGTTGTGCTTAAAACTGCCAGTTATCAAGCTCCATCACAGCAGTGCTGGGGACTTCGATGCCCCGCCACAAGCAGTGGGCCTGCTCTGAATTGTGCCCATCTGGCATGTAGGACGGGGCCACCAGGGAGGGCCCCAGTGTAGGGCGGGTTTTTCAAGATCTCTATGACCCTGATCATTCCTACAGGTTCCTGAGGAGAAAATCCTCCCTTGTGGGGTGCAGATCATCAGGCCAGAGGGCCAGATCCATCCCACTGGAGGCCCTAGTCCAGTCTTTCTGGATTCCATTGAGGATTGTGCTCCTTTTCCCTTGGGCCTTTCTGGCTCCCTTTTATTATAAGGGTGATATTTGCTCTTCCTCCTCCTTGCCAGCTCTGCAATCTGGCCAGGGCATGAGGCTGGCAAGCAAGATGGCAGCAATTCAGGAGTGGGAGCAAATCAAGGTGGCCCCCATGCCTGGCAATGCCCACCCTTGGTGCTGAAGGACTGCATGGAAGGAGCTAGTCATTGGGCAAAATTAGGAGCAGAGGAGAAAATAGAACTGCTAAGGTCTTGCTCCCCTTGCACAAATCTTTGGTATCACCATGCTTGGAATATAGGTTCAGTTCTGGTTACCTTCCCTGGAAAAGGGCATTAATGAGTTGGGAAAAGTACAGCAAAGGGTAATGAGAATAATCAGGAAGCTGGAGCTGCTCTGACAACTGGGACTGTTCAGCTTTTTAAAAATGGCGAGTAAGGAGGGACCTGATAGAGGTCTTTAAAATGATGTACAGTGTGGAGAAAGTGGGGAAGGATAGCTCTTTCTCCCACCCCCATAACACTCCAGCCCAGGGTCTTCCCGTGAACCTCATTGGTGGGAGGTTTAGAAGCCCTTCTTCACACAGCATGTATGGAATTGGCTGCCATTATGGGAAGTGGTTGATGGCCGCCAATCTGGATGGCTTTATAAAGGGATTGGACAGATTCATGGAGGAGGAGGCTATCTGTGGCTACTAGCCTTGCTGGCCTTGGGCTACCTGCTTCACCAGAGGCAGCGTGCCTGCATACCCCTGCTGCTGAGGTGCTGGGGCAGGAAATCTTGCACCCATCCTGCTTGAGGACAGCTGGTTTGCTACCATGTGTACAAAGTGTATGGACCTTTGGTATCAAGCATGGCTTTCTTATGTTATTTTGCCCTGAGTCTGTGGGACGCTACATTCACAATGCGCTATTTTAAACCTGGAAATAAAAAATTGAATGATGGAGGTTTCCTACAGCATCAGTTCTGCTTCAGAAACAAGAGCAGATGATTTGGAATTCTGGTATCTCAAAAGGAATAAAGAAATGTTCAAAAGCAGCCATGCTGTTTCCAGTGTTGAACCACTATTTATCTTAAATCCAACTCAAGCAATTTTGCAGGCTATTATGTGAAAGGTTTTTGGCAAAATGGCAGCCTTGCCTACTCAAAATGGGCTTGGATTTTGTCCCCTTCCTTCCAAAGTCACACAAAGGAGAATCAAGCATCCAGTGTCCACGACTGGCTTTTATGCCGGCAGTGTCATAGCTGTAACAAGTGAACAGAGAAATCTAGCTGAAACAACCAGAACAGAAGGCTATCAAGCAAGCCGAGGGACATCAGATGGAAATGGTGCTGAAGCTTAAAAGAAAAAGTTTTGTAAATGGACATGGATTTTCAAAAGCCATGGAAAACATACCAGTACTTACAAAAACAAAACACTGAACTCAAGAGACATGAAACTATTAGTCTTAAGAATCAAAATAAGCTCTAGAACGGAAGATTAGTCATCCAAGGAATTTGGGAAGGGGAGATGTAATCTTCTTTTTTTAGCTACACTCCCCAATCATGGCCACTCTAAAGTCTCCATGGATTTAATGTAATGTAATGAAGTGTAATGAAGTCTCCATGGATTTAAGAATATTGGTTATTCAAGAATCATCTAAATTGCAGAAAAGGAACTTGAGTTTCCCTTGGTGTAATTCAGACAAGAGGACATCATCCTCATCTTCATTTACTCTTTTCTATTGATAACGGTGATGCAGGGTGGGGACAGGGTGGCCAAAGCCGGCGGAGAAAGGGAAGATCGCCCCTCCCCTCTCCACATGCCTCAATCGCAGCCCAAAGCAGGTTCTCCCACACTGAATTTTACGTAAAATAGAGACAAGCACTGCATGGCATGTACTTAATGAAACACATTGTTTGCTGCTGAGTAAAGATGCATAGAATTACAGTAATGATCCCCTAAACAGAGTCTTTGAAACTGAATTGGTAAATATGCGGATTTAAAAATATTTGTGCTTCCTTAGTTGACAGTGATGCATAATTCTTTTGAATAGCAGGAATGTGTTCTTTTATATACTAATACATAGGGATTTGCAGTATATATGCAACCATGTTCTGGATCTTCCTCAATCCTATCTAAATAATCATACAGTTTGAGTTTATTTTATCCATTTTCCCTTTAAGGTGTGGTTTGGTTTCATGTTTGTAACACCTGATAAAAATAAATACAAACAATAATTAAATGGACTCTGTAACTCTCTGTTAGATACTGAGAAATAGACCCTGTCACTGTTTGCTGTAGCTACTGAGTTGAAGCCTGGTTTATGCACAAGAACAGGGCATGACATCTGACACCTGAGGCCAAATTTCACAAAAAGGACATTGTAACGAACACAGTATAAAGTGGATGCCAAACTTCCTCCTGGAGACAGGAACTGGCAAGCCAGCAGAAGGATGCACAGATGCAGAGAAACTGGCCCACACGTCAGCAGCATAATCCGGAGAGGTAGCTGCTAGAGAAGCTGCCCCGTTTTCTGCTCTGCAGCTACCTGAGCTCTGCAACACGTCTGATTCTCTGAGCAAGAACATTCATATGGCACAGTATGAAAATATTGTTCCTAAATTAATGCTGCACTTGCTGCAAGACAATTCTGGAGTCTGGGTTTATTGGCTTTCTGCCCCCGCTCCTTAGACAGTCATGTGTTATTGTGAAATTCAGTCATTATATAGTATTGACAATCACTGTGAAATGCACAATTATCCATTTTCTTCTACCCCGCTCTAGCCACCGTTTCATACTTTAAACCTGCTTTGACTTTCCTGACATTACGGAGGTTGGACACTGGAAAGGTTTGTTCCATTTGAACTCGAAAGATTTTTGAAAATACTCCTGATTCTACATTCAGAAGCAGGCTGGATTGTGTGTAGCAGGGGAGGGATGCTTGGCTTCCATTAAATTGCTCAAAATACATGCATATGTATTTGCATATATGTATTTGCATATGTATTTGTATTTGCATATGTGGATCTGCGAACCACATATCTCTCGCGCAATTTCCACAAATTGCAGTTCGTGCAAATCATGTAGATTCAAGTTGTAGTTGTTCCTGTCACAGCATTTCACAGAAGAAGTATGGAATCCCTCTTTTCTCTCTACATATCTGTATGCTCCAACTTGGCCATCTTGAATTTTCTGAAAATTAATTTCAGACCTGTGCAAAATTCAGGTGTCCACAGCACAATTTGAGCAAATTAGCAGAAATTGTAGAATGGACATTCAAATTTAGTTCACACAAGCAAATCATGGCCCATTTTAAAAGTGGAAACCCACATGCTCATTTGACTCTCATCAAACCAAGTCAGAGTTGGCACAGGATTGGTGAAAGGGCATTTACACTGAGACCCAGTGTGGTGCAGTGGTTAAGAGCTTGGGACTGGGACTCAGGCGATCTGGGTTCTAGTCCCCGCTCAGCCATGGGGCCAACTGGGTGACTTTGGGCCAGTCACAGACTCTCAGTCCAACCTACCTCACAGGATTGTTGTTGTGGGGATAAGATGGAGGAGGAGAATGATATGAGCTGCCTTGAGCCCTTTGTAGGAAAAAGACAGGATATAAATCAAATGAATGAATGAATGGATTTAAGGGGCTGAGTCAAGAATATCGATTGGATTTTTGCCCCTTCCATCAGATTCTGTGCAAAACCATACCTGACATCTTGAAACAACAAAGTTTTAAGAAAGCGATTTTGTTTAGTTCATGAGTATACAGAAATCCACTATTTTCATATCTATTTCCTTGTCTTAAAAGAAGCCAGTAGCACAAAATATATGCACAATTAGGCACCATCAAAAATTTTGAAATAAAATTCAAGATAGCATAACGGCTCAGTGCAAACTGACAAAACTGTTATTAAAACCATCTATTTGTTTAAGAATCATCTGAATTACACAAAGGGAAACTTGAGTTAAAGAAATCAATTGTTTAAAGTGGCCTTTTTCCCATCGTGAATTCAATCAATGAGTTAAATAAGTTGCCTTGGGAACCTGATGAAGCACAGGGTAGAGATCCGTTAAATACAAAAGTCACCTTGAGTTAAGCAATCTAGCTGGCCATGTTGACCCTCCTCTTGCAAGCAGAACAATGAAATTTTCATCCATCGCTAATAAAGCTGCTGTCCTACATAATTCAAGAAAGGCTTTGTAGTTTCTCTGCTGTGTTATATCCTGCAAATATTTGAAAGCTCTTTACTTCCTCAAAGCTGTTTGCTTCTAAATCCCATCACCTTCCAATTTGCTAATGTGGTTTTCAATTCGTTGAGGAGATTGTGTGTATTTGTAATTACACTAACAAGGAAACGCACTGCTTAACATATTAACATTTAGTGCATACGCTGTACATTTTTCAAGTATAGGATAAGTTTGCATTAACTGGATATATCTTATCCATCTCTTTCTTAAACGGAGATGTTAAGCATGGCACCTCTGCTGCTCAGACCATGGAAATGCCTTAGGGCCTCTCAGGCCCCCTTTATTGCCACACAGAGTGATTTGATGGCAGGGAGATGCAACATGTGAAGTGAGGAGGGAATAAACTCTTCCCTGCCCAGCATGGCAATGAAACTGCGAAAACAGTCTTTCACTGGCACCAACCGGCACATGGAGGAGAAGGTTATCCGTGGAGGCCATGGCTCTGTGGATCAGAGCAGTCTGCTTGGGCACACCAGTTCCTGGGAAGATGGCCCCAACCCTTGGTCTGACCCGACATTACTCCTCTATTTCCTGCTGGCCTCTTGTTTCTGCTGCAGCATCTCCAGGCAGGCTGAGATACTCCAACATGATTGAAATTAAACCATCCTATGAAATGACAGGTGGTGGGTATCCATTTGTTCTTTCCAGTTTGATCATTGTTGTGCTCAGTACACAGACACAAGATCAGACGCCTGAAGCTACAACAGGGTTTAGCGTGATGGCTCTTCTGCCGCTACATGAAACGTTCCATTAATGAACTGCTTCCCTCCATGCGCCAGTCTGACCAAAATACAAATCCTGGCAGTTGGGTAAGAAGGAGTTAGCTTTATTGGATTGTTGGCTGCTAGATTTCAAATAAATCCATTTCAAAAGCCTGCTAATTATGAGTCTGCACACATTTAGCAGAGAACACTGTTCAATAAAACATTTTAAGCTAATTTGACTTCCCATTTCTCCCTCTCTTGCCCCCCTTTTTTCTTTCTTTTTAATGCTGCTCATAAAATGTACAGCAAGATGAATATAGATTCTTTTCATCTGGCTAACTACAAAGGGGCTAAACTGTTTAATTGCACTAGATTGGGTGCCATTTTCTTGAATATGTGTGGAGACCCCATTAAAATTTGACCAGATGCTATTCCCAGTGTGCAGTGATGCTCATCAAAGTGGAATCGAGCCTCTGGGGTCCAGTTCTGCTCTGTTAAGTCTACTGAGTTTAGAGCAAGTCCCTTGGATATTTATGAGATTCTGAGAGCTATTCTGTGGAGGGGCTGTTGAATAAGAAACCTTTGGGAGCTTGGATGTGGTAATGTCTCTCTCTCTAAAGCACATACTCCTATGAACTTGTGAAGTGTTGATCTACAGCATTCACCCCTAGTTCTCCAAGACCCTTTGCCTGACATATTGAAAGACTACAAGCAGAGAAGGCAGAGGGCAGGTGTGCAGGGGGAGGGGGCAGTGGAGGGGGAGAGATGCACTTGCAATCCAATCTTGTGCATCTTTGAACAGAATTGATTCAGCTCATACAAACAGTCTCCGTGTTCTTGATTTGCTGCTGCATTGGGTATTTATTAACCCACTTCGAATCTCTTTGTGGTTTGTTTGTTGTGGAATTGGATTCCTTTTCACCGTGCATTCGGATGTTTTATGAGTTATTTCTATAGCACAGAGCACGCATTGTAAAATGCAGATACATAAAATACATTTTGCCTCCTAGCCTCGTTCCTATGTCTTTGGCATTGCCCCCTTTATCTTGCTCCCTTTATCACTTCCACCCCATCCTCAGGGCTGTAGCTGAAGGAAAAGAGCTGCTGCACCCCCACCTGTGAGGAATACTGCAGACCCCTGACTCAATTTTTATGTGCACATCTCTACCTCCCTTGCACGTGGGGAAATTCAGGAAGCTTTCAGGCTAGGCACGCATGGATTTTGCTAAGTCCATTCCACTTGTGCTTCACAGATTGTCAGGCATCTTTCCTTTTGCTCGCCGCTCACTGGCGGAATCGCATGGGGGATGTTCTTGATTTTACCAACATTTCTGGCTGCTTGCATCCATTCACATTAGCACTCATGTGCATGAGTGCGCACCCCCCCCCCCGTGTGAAAATCCAGCCTGTAAATGTGCTGAATTTGCATGACTCAGAAAAGGTCGGTCTGCTGCAGAACCCACAGCTCAGATCCAAGAAATTCATACTCAGTAGAATCCGCTGGAGAGTTCTCCAGCACCAGCAGGATCGGTACCAGCAGGATTCCACTGTTCATTCAGAAGCAGGGGTAACTGCCTTGGGCCCTCCTTTCACCCTGCCCTGGATGCAGGCCAGTCTTGCCTTTCAGGGCTTACAGACACCCCCTTACAGGAAACAACAGAGCTACGCCCTAAATATCTAATGATTTTTTCTTAGCCTCTCCTCTCCCCTCCCCTCATCTGCATTTCTAGCCTTGCCTCCCCCCATGAAGGTAGTTACTTGGTGTATTTTGACATGTTCTGCTGACAATGTGTGTTTTCATGGTTTATTAACTTCCTATCATCTGATCTCAGGTTTTCTTTTGATAATATAAAGCATTAAAGCTGGTGGGAAGAAAGTTTCCTCAAGTTGAATCAAGTCACAATAAATGCAGCATGCCGTGACAATTCCCTCTTGTCTTTTGAATTGGCTTGTTTTTAAAAAGGTTTCACATCTCTGTGATTTCAGAACGTGAGTCTCTCTTTTATATCTGTTGCAAACATTCCATATGCAACATGAAACATTCAGGGCACAATCTGCGGAGTACTGCTCCTGAGCAAGAAAAAAAATGGGGTTTGTAGCAGTGGTGCCGGGACAGAGTGGCCATTTGTCCATCTTTTCTAGATGGGCAGAAGAGAGTCCTCTGTCTGGCCTTTCAGATGCCATTGGACCAACGTCCCATCAGTCCTTACGAATGACAATGCAGGTGTTGGACATCTGGAAGGCCAGGGACTCCCCATCACTGTTCAGCTTGGAAAGCAGAAGCAGAGTTCATTTTTGCTTCCACAATAGTTTGCAAGGCCCCCTCCTCATGGTACCGGGGTGGGGGGGGCAGGGGAGCAGGGGCAGGGGAGGCTAGGCTTCCAAGCCACATAAATATTCCCCATACTGACTGAAGGCATCTGAATTCATGATTCCATCAACCGACCATAATTCAATCCCAGAATTCAAACACTACATAGTTTATTCCTTAATAGCTTCATCATCTCTGGTGAGACTGAATTAAAGCTGATTATACCCCATTACGGGATGCAGACTAGCTTCCTGTCAGTATGTTCTTCAGGTGGTGCAGAACACTTACAAGTTCCGTATTTTTCTGACTATTACAGATACAGCTCATCTGTGCCAGCTCCAAGCTTTCATGGATCCCCAGGCAAGACACCCTCAGTGGACTTCCTCCATCAGTGAGTCTGCCTTCTCATCAGCCCCTGTTCGTACCCTCATCCTCTTTCACAGCATGGCCACCATTTGCTGGCGTTGTCAGTGGTGAGCCAGTGAGCAAGAAGACCAGGGCATCTGCTGCTGCTGCTCACCTCCACCATCATTTTCTGGGACAGAGTGAGAGGCACGTGAACATGCAGGTCCCATGGAGGAGGAAGTGCAGGCAGCTGAAGCTGAGTGGAGGCCTTTGGCAAGAGCCCAGCTATGCCCACTCTACCTTGCAGCTCATATCTGGCAGGATCATGTGTCTCTTTCTGTGCTAGCATCTTCCTGACATCTGGCACTCAGGTGGCAGTTTCCTAGCGGTGAGATGCTCCCCCAGAGTTCCACCAGGCTGACGCACTTGCATACTTTCGTCATGTGTTCCTTACCCATCAACAGTGTACGCCAACATTCTTGAATCCCCAAAGTGGACAAGTCCCCTTGGTAGACGTTCCTCTTCCCCATGTTGGTCTCCAGCATCTGGGCTGGCAACTGGAAAATGAGCATCAAGGGACGATGGGGCAGAATTGGCCCCAGGGCCTTTGGCTGCTTCTTGCCTTTTAGCTTTGCCAGAGATTAAGGCATGGCTCAGATCAGCTTGCAGATGCCAACACACGCAGCAGCCATCTCACCTAATGCCATTTGGACAGACGCGTTCCACTGCCACTTCACTCATTTAACCCTGTAACACGATCACCCTCAAGCAAGTGTGAAATTGGCGAGGTCGTGTTTCCAATTCACATGTACAAGATGCAGCTGTGACTATAGTTTTGTTGTTTATTGCAACACTGTGTGTGCCTCAGCTGCGGAACTGTGAATGGATTCTTTCCATTTTTGTTTCCAAGTTAATTTAATCCCTAAGACAACCACTTTGCCATATTGTGAAAACATGTGCTTGGCTTGCATCCTTTAAACAGATAATTAATTGTAGTTTTTGAATTACTATCAATGCACGCACACAACTGCACCTAGCTAGTCAGGGCTTGGGAGGAAAAAGATTATATTTAGCCATAAGAGTTTTACTTCAGTTCCCCTTCCAGCTGAAGATCCAAAGTGGCAGCTAGGTTGTGGACTACAACTCTCATCATCCCTAGGAAGAGGGATAGCTGCCAATGATGGCAGTTCCAGTCCATCACATCTGCTGCATGCCAGGATATGGCATTTGGCAACAGGGAAAGATTGTCATTGTAAGCATTTCAAAATTAGATGGCAGGAAAGAAATTACGTTCGAATATATGTGGACAGGGTTGGGCAGCATGCAATGCCCAGTCCCACATTGTGAAATTTGGCAGCGGGAGGAGTTTAGCTCTCGAAAGGTGCAGTCATTGCTTGTCCTCATAGCTCTGTAGCTACTCTAAGGAGCTGAAAAGTCCAATTTGGCCTGGGAACAAGCTAAAGTTGACCTTTTCAAGGGACTTTTGCAGTTGGCAACTGAATTTTGATAGCAAATTGCTGATCTTTTTCAGCATCCCATTGAATGCAGCATGGGAGAGCGGGGTTCCTAGGCCTCTCCCACAAAGCTGCCCATCCTCATATTGCAAATGAAGGCTACGGTCCAAAGAACCTCACAATTGGCTCCATGCATTCAAATGGGGGTGGGGTGTCCCTTGCATAGCATCTTCTTGTGACATTTTGTAAACTATTTGGAGAAATTTCAAAAGCAATTGGTGATGGGGCAAGATGGTTTAATCAATTTATCCTTCGATGAGCTTTGCCCTGTCCCCCTTCCAAAACTGGGACTTACCATAACTAACAGTAACAAATTACAGAGTGCAAACAGAACCAGGATTAACCTAACATAGAAACAAATATACTAAACGCCCTTAAAAAAATCTTCCAGGGTCAAACATGCCCCTGAGTATGACCAGACCCACCAGGCCATCCATTCAAGACAGCTGCCCAGGACGGCTCAAAAAGAGCTCAAACCAGCCCGAAAGATCAGCCACCTTGTTATGCCATAAGATTTTGATGACGTGTATTCTAGTCCATGAAACCAAAGCCTTCAACTGTGTGCCTATTTTGAGATTCTCAAAGAGTGTCTGTCTGTCTGTCTGTCTGTCTGTCTGTCTGTCCGTCTTTGCAGCAGACTTCTATGGCCAGCACTCTGGAAACAATGCAGAGGTATTCAATGTGCCAACTCCCAGCATCAGCTGGAAGCATCCGGAATCCATCCTGCAGGTTTTGCCAGCCAGGTGCCTACTTAAAGTTTTGAAGGACAACAGCTGGCATTACCGGCCATTGGCCAGGCTGGGTGGGAATAATGAGGACCAATACCAAGATATCTGGCAGGCACCAGATTGTGAAAGGCTTGCCCTAGGCCACAATCCGAGGCACGTTTAGATGTGGGCAGAGGGATCGGCTCTGAGTTATAGGATCAGCTCCGTGTCCCATCTAAATGTGCACATCCTCTGCATTACATCACAAAAGGCTATGGTGTGTCCTCTCCTCTGACTTGCTTCCTCTGAGCCCCTGAGCCATCCCTGGCTGTAGAGCACAGTTTGCATCCTGTCTCTGGAGGGGACAAAAATGGAGATGGAATTGCTATAAAATGCTGCATTTCTGACTTTTCATGGTCGTAAAGCTGAGGGAAATACACCAAATGCCATTTTCCTTCACCTATGGCTGCACTGCACTGTGAAAAGATGAAGGTATGCTGGGACATAGTAAACGACACTTAAAATGAGATATTTTAATTTAGCAGTAACCTTACCCACATGACAGTTTTATTTGGATTAATTAAAGGTCTTGTTTCCCCAAGCTGTAAAATCATTCGGCCTCTCTTGATTGAATATGGCTAGAGTAGAAACTGGAAGCGAGAGTTTCCTTTGTTAATGAGGATCTGACTGAATACAATATGGATCCTGGATGAAATAAACAGAGGAATAATGGCACAATCCAATGGGGATGACCATAAACCTCCAAATGCAGGGACTTGCTGGCATCCTTTGCCGGGCAGGGGAAGTGGCGGAGGGAAGCCTGAAACAAGATGAAGTCACCAGACTGGGGAAAGCTCATTGCATGACAAGGAATTCAGGTGATGCCAGGGATTGTGTGCAGAGGATTCCTCTAGCCTTGGATGGCTGTGGCAGATGCCACCACTGTACTCCAAAGCGTGCCAAAGCAAAGGGGCCCCCTACGAAGGTCATTCGGGGGGCGGGGAGACTCACACCCAGATGTGGAGGCAACAGACTGCTGTTGGAGTCAAGGAAAATGGATTGTGATGTCATGCAGCTTCTTCTCCAGGGCCCAACAAATGGCAGCACAGATGTTTCACTGTGGAGGGAGCCTAAGAGAGCTGAGAATGGATGCGTGAAGTGCTTATGGACAGCCCTGAGCCCTGTCTGGCTTCCATGGCATCTGCAAGCCCACTGCTCACTCCCCATTTGCCTGGGGAGCAAAGGGGCTGCTGAGGGCACCTGTCAGCACACTCCTCAGTGGCTCTCGGCACCCATCATCTGGACAGTGGTGGCAGTCACATGATGGGATGGCAGCAATCCCATTATGCCTCCTCTGCTTCCTACAGCAGGCCAGGTGTGTTTGGTGTAGGGTATCCATGCGCCTTCCTTTACAGAGGACAGCCCTCTGGAAGGGCTCCCCAAGGACTCTGTTGTGAAGGCATCCACAACTGAAGGGCCCCCCAGTTCAAGTCTGGTATAAAGACCCACCAGGAGGAGGAGCTGGGCCTTACAGCTGCCCATCAACAGCACTTGGGCAGCAGATTGAGCAGACAAGTATGGAGGTCAGCTGGTCCCAGCCTTTCCCAGCAGGGAGAGATGTGCGATATTTCTAATTAAATTGCAAGCATCATTTCCAAATGAAAAATTAGAAATAAATTAGCATCTATAGATAGAAAACAGCAGATGCAAATTTCATGCAAATCAGTAATCTATTTTGTCTCTCTTTTGATGGTATGTGTTTCTTTCTTGGCCAGACTGGATGCAAGCAGGGAAAAGCCGGGGGGAGGAAATGAAGCAATACACAGTGAGTCCACCTCACACATTCCCCTTGCCGCCCAGTGTCCCTCTGATGGATCCCACGACCTGCATCAATCCAATGCTGCATTTTGGGATGCCTCAATACCTGCAGTAGAATACCCCCTTCCATTCTCTAGTGCTGAGAAGGGCAAAACGCTTTCACATCCCTACGCAAGAGCCATCCACTCCCTCACTCTAGGGCCCCGTGTCAGTGAGGCCCACGCAGCTCCTGGTGATGCCGCGCAGGTGCTTACTCTGCCATGGAGGGTCAGCCCTTGTGACAGTAGAAGTCACCAAAGGATCCCAGCAGGGGATCAGGCTTTAATCCTGCAAGGAAGCACCACTCTAGAAGGGTCCAGCAGCTCATCTGTTTGGCTAGATAAGATACCAATAAATATTTGACTGCCTCCTTCCATATTTTGTTGTGACTAATTTGGTTTCTCTGTCCGAGTGACTTATTGCACCGAATAGCAATGCAGGCATCTTAATGCTCTTTCTGGTATCTGACCACCAGCCCATGCGTGACCTTTTCTCCTGCCTCTGGCCCGTGTTGGAGTGAACTGGACTCCAACTCATTGACAGTCCTCAGGCATGTCACCCACATCTGCCCCTTTAGACCTTGGTCAGCCCAGACCAAAACGCAAGCTCCAAAACTGCCCTGTCTCTGAGCATGGCAAGGCCTGATGCAGAAAGTTTAACACGGCCTTCCCCAAGCTGGTGGGCTACACCTTCCAGTATTTCTGACTATTGCCTATGCAAACCACTGCTGATGAGACCTGAGGTCCAAAACCTCAAGCTTGATGTAACAGATCAAGGACACGGCATGGTAGTGGAGCACATTTTCTGGATGCAGAAGGACATGAAGCAAGTGGAGACCAGGCTGGACACGACTCTTTGATCCAAGCTCTGTCCAAGCTAGATCTGGGACAGGAGAAGGTTTCAGGACTATCAGAATTCAGGGATCCAGGGATGTGCATCGGCTACCGACATTGGCACCTACTCCCTCACTATCACGCCAACAATCCTCCCAACAGCAAACAAAAGCAATGACGGCTGTGGCTACCTGGTCCTGGATGTTATACGGAGCAGCTTAGATAATCTGAAATCAATGGACACTTTGCAGAGCAAATCATTGCAAATGCTTTGCCTCTGAATGCTGCCTCCATCCCTCTCTGCTGTGCACTAACTTTGTCTGTACCCGAAAATGATTTACACGTTTGTTTACTCCGAACTACATTCATCTGAGTCATTCAACACCCTCTCCCGCTAGCCGATTACAATGAATTCTGAAGTGGTGTATCTGCGAGCTAATATTGTAGCACTCAGAATATTTCCAACTGCATCCCAAATGCTTGTCTCTGTCTTTCTGCTGGCTTTCCAGCTCTCTCGCTGTCTCTCCCTCTCTGATATCAATGAATTCTACTTGAAACACAGCAAAATGAGAGCATGGAAGCGCTGATGCCTTAAAGCGGGGCCGGGGATGAGGGACAAGGACTCATCCATATCACTTTCAGCTTCACTATGGACCACCTAGTACTTCGGGTTTCATGAAGCCTTGCAAAATGAGCATTACATTGGATGGACCATGAACCAATCCATCCCAGCCCTTCTTATAGGCTGATGCAAGACGGCTTACCCAGGAGCATAAAACAGGGGCTAGCCATGCCTTAACTCTTCAGTGGTCTGAATGCTTGTGTTCATTACCATTCCGACATTTATGCCTCACCTCCTCTTGCTGCAAGGAAGCCCAGGTGGCTTGCATAATCTTCCTACACTACATGGTATCCCAAGAGTTAGGTTATGCTGAGAGCTAGCCACTGGATTCAGACAACATGATGCCATTCAGAAGTTGGGTCTTGGTTAAGCGTGGGTATTTATTTATTCTATCCCTATCCCACCTTTTTACCTGCAAGGAACCCAAAGGGGCTTACATAATCCTCCTCCTCATCCCCATCTTATCCTCACAACAGCCCTGTGATCACCAAGAGTCACCTGGTGAGCTTCAAGGCCAAGTGAAGACTGGCTCTGGGCATACACATTCCTTGCTTTGCTAAACCATGGAGGATTTCAGTCAAATTTTAAAAAGCACTGAGCATACCAAACTAGTCAGCTTATCCAGGAGGTGCAATCTTTATAATTTTATTCTTTTTAAGTGCTTCTGCAGCATGGATTAAAATTAAAATGAAGAGCCATTTGCAAGGAATGTGTGTGCACCCTTTGTTGTTGGGCTTAAATTTTGCTTCAGGAGAGTTAACAGCACTTAAGAATCAAGTTCAAGAATTTTAAATTACGCAGTGAGGAAAACTGATGTTGAATTGTTAGCAAATGGATTAACAGATGCTAAAGAAAGGTTGATGGGCTGAGAAACTGCCGGAGCTACCTTGATTCAGGAACAGCGAGCGACCCTGCAGGAGATTGCTCCTGCACAAATTTAGACAGAAAAAAGATTTGCAACTCTCAGTATGTCTAAGCAGGGACCTGCTGTGAGTTGTAGGGTTTTTTGTTTTCTTTTCTTTTTTCAATTTTACATAGAATTGCACCCTGAATTATTAAAATCAACCTTCTTGGAATGAGAGAAATCAATTGTGATTTCAATTAGACTGGACTAAAGATGTGAATTACTAGGCTGATCATAGGGAGGTGGAGCTCTCCGATTCTGAGGCAGAAAAGCAAAGAGGGCAGATGATCTCTGGTACTCTCAAGGGGACCTAAGTAATGATTCTCAGGCAGAGCATAAGAACCAGCCTGTCTGAAAAAGTGGGGGAGACATTTCACAGCCAGAGTGGGATGAGATGCAGGGGACTTCCTTGAGTTGGTTAGATGACAGGTGAAGTGAGCAGACCAGTTACGAGGGGTCCTGTGTCCCCACTGAGCAGGGAACTGAGCCTGTGAGCAGCAGACGCCCTGAAGGTGGAGCCAGAATTCTTGATGAAAGCGGGGGGAAGAGGGGAAGTTTCCCTTTGGATGCTACCCTTTCCCTGGGCAATTGCTTCTCCCACATCTCAAGGAGAATGTTACCTTGATTTCTGTTGTACTATAATTGGTTAAGCTGTAAGGAAAGGATTTTGCTTCCAAGGTCTCACCTGGATCTGCCAGATAAGGATGAGGAAAGCTCACACAAGGAACGCTGAAACTGGGTTTGTATATATGATTTGGATTGACTCCTCTATAATCATTGCCACCTCTTACATTACTAAAAAATTGACGGGAATTCACCCAAAGCACCATGAGACAGGTAGAGGGTTAGGTATATGTTGTTGTTTGGTCAACAAGTTGTGCCCAACCCATCACGACCCCATAGACAACATTCCTCCAGGCTCTTCTGTCCTCCACCATCCCTTGGAGTCCACCCAAGCCCACACCCAGTGACTCCATCTACACACAAGCATATTGCCACTTAAAGCTTTCTTCCCAGTAAATAAGCCCAAGGAGAGGGACTTTGGCCTTTGGAGTGTGGGGACAGAGCTGCACAAAATCCAGGAAAAGATGGGGAGCTAAGGGGGGGAAATAGTTTGGCAGCTCTGCAGGACAACAGCACCTCCCTGGGTCATTGCTAGCTGGTCTCACAAAAACTGCAGCTAGAACAGCACAGATCAGAAAGAGGAGATTCTTTCCCTCCATTCTGCCCTGAGTGACCCTTTCAGTGCAACCCGGTCTGGCCCCTGAGAGCCTATCCAAGATTGATAGCCCTTGGGTTGGAAGATGTTCCTCACTCTTCCTACTAGGAAAGGCACATAACAGTGAGAAGCCACCAAGTTCAGCCTGACCATTGTTGCTGTCCAAAACTGATCACTCCAAAGGGGAGAGGAGAAGTGCCTCATCTGTGATTTCCCACTCATTCTGGAAGTGCTCGGAGAGCTTCTGAAGCCCAGTGCCTCCACGAGGATGACTCCACACCCTCCTCGCCAGTTTGGAGTGTCTTGGCACTTCTCTGTTCATGATGGCTGGAACCAAAGCTCCACTCCAGTGATGCTCTGCCATTCACGTCATGCTCAGCTTTCCCTTCACCCCCTGCTCCAGAGAGTAGAGGAATGCCCACTATGAAACCTCTTTTATGGATCCCCAGGTTAGAAAAGACATCTGCATTTGGGAGAGAGTGCCCAGATTGTCTGGACTCCTCTGAAGGTTCTTCAGGAGGTTTGCACAATGGATCATTGAGGCAGGACAAACTAAGACAATTTGGTGTCTTTCCTTCTACAGTTCGATGGGTCCTTTAATTGTGGAAAATGTGCATGCAACACATTATCTTAGATTAAGTGATCTACATTTCCCTGCAAACATACTGATCCACTCAGAATTGGAGATGATGATAGGGGAGTGGAGAAAATGACAAATCAGGAACATGGGGAGACATGTTTGTGTGCCTGCTCCCATATTTAGATGTCTTTAATCCTCAAGAGGTGAATTGGAAGGAAAATGATGAGTCTCCCTTCACTTGCTATGTAAACAGCTAAAAAGAACTCTTTGTGAATATTCACAGAGAGAACAAATGAGTCTGCATCAACTTTTCCTTCCTGGGCCCTTTTTGTTCAGCATAATACAGCCAGATTTCAAAGCCCATCAAGATTCCCAGGTATAGCAAAAGGAGTCTGCTTTCTGATGAGTTGCTTTTAGGCATTATATGCAAAGAAATTGATGACATGCAGGCTTCTTCAGACTGCTGCTTGACATAAGCAATAACTCTGTTCTGCATTTTTACGTCACTTTCCTCTTTGGTGACCCTGCAAACCTTTGGCAAAGAAGGGAAAGCAGAGAGGATCCAGGGGAATAAATGATTTGCCCAGGGGTTTGTGGGAAGTTTCTATCCTTGCCAGAGGGACACATCTGTCTTGGTCTTGCCATCTTTGTGAGCCAACACAACAGTGTTTAGCTGAAACCTTCTTCTCCATCCCCATCTCCCAGGTATTGCATTAAACAAGCCATCTTTCCGTTTTACCCAGTGCAGACTTGACTTCTGCATCCAGCAGAAAGATTCTCAGACAAAGCTAAATGTGATGGCAAAACTGGAAATAGACTGAAGCACAGAGCAAACAGAAGTTCAAACCAAGGTTGTCCCTTCGATTTGGCCTGGAGAAGAAAAGGAACCTCATTCCAGAGCATACATAGGATGCACCAGGTGGCCAAAGATGACATCAAATGAATTGAGCATATGATTGGTAGGAAGTGCCTACAGCATCTTTGAACATCAGCATCACTCACAATGGCAGGAGGAGGAAATGTCCAGAGAATGTTGAGGCACTGGAGAGCAGCAGGGCAGTCTTGAAATCAAGCAGAGGTTTGCGATCCTGAAGAGGCAGCTCGTGCATTTAAAATGTCAGGGGACCTAGCAAACAGACAACTCGGGTGGGGAAGAATTATGTCTGGTGTGCAGCCTCCATGGCACAAGAGGCTTTCTAATGACATCATGTCTCCTTTTTCGGATTTCAGCAGTTGCTTGGATGTGCATGTGTGTGCAGGTGTGTGGAAGTCTCTCTCCCCCTTGTGTTTGCACATGCTCCTGAGCACGTGCACACAAAAGACGCAGCCATGTCATCGCAAATGATCGTCAAGGGAGGCAAAATATGCATCGTCTCTCCACCTTGTCTATCCTTTTTCACAGGAGGATGTGTGTGTTTCTGTTTGCACCTCAGATGAAGAATACAAACAGGTGTGTATGTCTGCCTGGGATCAAATCCACGCTGCTTTAAAAGAACATTGAGCATGGAGCCACAGGCAGACTAAAATTAAACATTGTCACTGGATTTAAAGCCTCCATCACCCAGGCTCCAGTAATAAAGTCCAGATGAGTTGGCGTCTTTGCAACTTGGCATAACCCCCTGAGGTGCTGTGCTTCTTGGGCACTTCAAACTACAGCTAGTGTTGGACAAAGTCAAATGCATCTCCCTTCGGGGCTTCGGGGCTTCAGGGCTTCCCCTTGACTACATCAGTAGCAAAGAGGATCTAGCAAAAGCAAACAACCTTTGCCCCTTCCCTCTCTCCAGTGTGACAGGTGTTTGAATTTACAGCTCTCTCAGGGTAGAGGTGACAGAGAGGGAGAGGGAGAGTGGGTCAGAAAGAGAAGCAGGGAGAAACAGAGAGGAATGAGAGTTGGGGGCGGGTGTTTTGAGGCATCCTATATTCTGGGACAAGGAATAAAGTCTGTCAAGAAGCAATCAAACCAGGTCATTCCAAAAGATGATTCAGAAGCACAGTTTTTTGTTGAAGCTGTGTACAGATCTCAGAATGCGGATCAACTCATCCCCTATTATTTTACCCAAAATGGCCTTTCAAGGGACCTGGGAGACAAAGCATCTCCAAGGCCTTTGTGCACATGATCTGAAAGCAGATACAGGGCTAACACTCTTGCAAGGGGCTGGAACCTCTCTCAGCCTGGAGTGGGTGTCCCTGTGTGAGAACCACACTTCCTAACATACCTTCTGCCTCGTTCCACTGTTCCCATTTATCAAGTGAGAGAAAGCAAGGAAAGAAAAGACAAGATTTGAGGGTGCACCGAAATGCAGGCACATGCGAAGAAACCTGGGGCTGTTTTTCCTTTCTTCAGCCTGCTGAGGATTGTCTTGGGGGAACACAAGCACCTTTCTCTCAAGGCACAACAAGAAGGGTGGTCTTTGTGTCACACCAAGAGGTTGCTGCAGTTAGACAAGTGTAGATTCTGGTCTTAACAGACTTAAGCTCCCCCCACTCCCGCCCCCATTCCATTTCTGTGGCAATGTGTATTAATCCAGGTTATGCAAAGCCAGCCCTGAGGTGTTGGGGGAGGGGGGTAATGTGCTGATGCAGCCCAGAGGAGCCCTGGACCTCTGCCTCCCAAGTACAAGGTGCCCAGCTCTTCTGCAGGATTCCAGGCAGGTTTGCCAGGCATCTCTACGCCTACCCAGAGACAAGTCACGCCAACTTCAGCAGGATTTACTCCCAGCGAAGTGTGGATTGCACCTCAAATTTAAATCCTCTGCACACTTCCTTGAGAGTAAGTCCCAAGAAATCAGGAAGGACCAAGTCCTGCATGAAACAAAACACACCAACAAAACTGCGCACAGGCTGGGTTCGAAAGCCCTGGGGAGCATGGGAACACTCGTACACACCCGTCCTTTCCTCTCCATTCCTTTCTCCAGATATGCACAACATTTAAGAGGAGGGGACTTTTTCCCTTTAACTAACATTTAAGGGGAGGGCAAAGGTTCCATGTTCAGGGGGAGTTTCACAGCACGGCTCTACGGCCTGCTTTTGATGTAGCTCAGACCAAACTGCGCCTGCATCTATCCATATATATCAGGTATGGATCAGGTCATTTTGAAGCGCACTGGCTGGGTGACTTTTTGCAGACCTCCTAAGAAAAGGGGCTTGGAGAGCTCCGAAGAGATACTCTGCTCGTGTGGTCTGAGGCACAAGAGGGTCACACCCCGAGCGACCCCGGACCCTGAAGGCAAGCCCCTGGCCCCACCATCAGGCGGCAGCCCCAGGCACCCGAGCGTCAGCCCCCCGCCTCCTGCAACACGTCGCCCCCACCCCACCCCGCGCCCGCCGCCGCCGCCGCAGGGCTGAGCGGTCTCACCTACGCGAGCGACCCGGGCAGCTCTACGCGATTCGCATCCCGCGAGGATGTGTCCCCAGGCTCCCGCGCGGGGCAGCGCCGGTCCTCTCCCGCGGGGAAACGCGCAGCAGCGCCTTGCACGGTAATAATCCACAGCCCCGCGGCCATCTGGGAGGCGCGGGCAGCGGGGGTCCCGCGGCTGCTGCTCCCATCGGGCTCCTGGGGCCCCGCGCACCCACCGGCTGGCCTCGGGGCGTCACGGCGGACTCCTCATCGCCCAGGCCAGCTGCGAGCCGAGCGGATCCGAGGCGCAGCCGGGGGCGGCGGAGAAAGGGAGAGGGTGACGCGGGGCTTGGACAGGCAGGCGCAGCCTTCGCCTCTGGTGCTCTCTGGATTGGCTACAGTCCCGACCGCCGCCTCGCCGCTGTCGCCCTCCCCTCCCCTCCCCTCCCCTCCTCTTCCTCCTCCTCCGCTGCTGCTTTTCGGGTGGAAGCTTCGATGGGCGAGCCGGGAGCAGAGAGCGGCGGTGCGCGCCGCCCCTCGAGGCGCAGCGGCGAGCGATCCACGCGGGCTCCTCCGGTGTGCACGGACGAGCGAAGCGGACCGGCGCTCGCCAACCTGGCGCGCTCCTTCACCACCAAAGACCCCCGCACTCACTCACTCACTCACTCTCTCTCCCTCTCTCTCTCTCTCTCACACACACACACACACACTCTTGCACAATTCCGTTCTCAGTCGCGCTTTCTCTGCCAGGACTGGGATCTTCCCCACACCCCGCGCCCCGCCTCACACGAGCTGCTTCCTTCGGGGGCTTCTGGAAAAGGCGATCGAAGGAATGGGGCTCAGGAGAGAGGAGACGTTTCCAACACGTTTCCACGAAAAGGATTCCGCCCCCCACACACACGCGCGCGCGCGCGCACTCTCTCTCTCTCTCTCTCTCTCTCTCTCTCTCTCTCTCTCTCTCACACTCTCTCTCTCTCTCTCTCTCTCACACACACACACACACACACACACACACACACACACACGGCTTAACTACGGGTTCTCTTAAAAAGCAAACACAATCCGCAAAAAGATTCTCCGTTCATTTTTTGTCACTGGGTGTGGATGGTGGAGGAGAGAATGGCCCATTGTGAGTGTGCGGAGCAGAGATGTTTCACATTATTTTTATTTTAATTCTCTGTCTGTCTGTCTCTGGAGGGGAAAAGTTAAAGGGCAGTTCACATCAGGAGGAATGCGAAACAAAAGCAAAGCATATGTTTCTGTAGGAAACAGACCGGGCAGCCTGCAAAGAAGAGGCACCTTTTTGTTTGCTTTTTAAAAATCAGAGCCAGGATCTGCACAGTGGGGAATCGAAGCCCATGATTAGCCTGCCAGGTCCCAGGCCGGCTCCCTGGATTCTCCATGCTGGGCAGGAAAACCTCCTGCCAGAACGCCCTGAGAGGTGCTGCCAGCCAGAGTCAAGCATATTGGGAGAGCAGGACCAAGCTTCCAAGGCATCTCCTCATGCTTCCAGTCTGCACTGGAAGCAAACACCTGCCCATTCCAGCCTGTATAAGGAGCTCAGGACGCAGTGCCAGGAAGCTTTCCCACTTTAGCCTCACAATGACCCTGTGAGGCTCACAGTGACAATTGGCTCACAATGACCCAATGACGGTCCATCCTGAGAAAGTGTGAGGACCCCAAGGCCCAATGGGGAATGAGCTTCAATTTCTCTCTCTGTCTTTCTCTTTCTCATTCCCCATTATTATTATTATTATTAGAGTGTAAACTCAACTTTTCTTCTGCTAGAGAACTCAAAAGCTCCTATCGGTACAAATCTTTTGCCAAGCAAAATACCACTGGGAAACATAAATCAACATAACTAAATGGAACAATAAAGCAAGCAGGGTCACTGAGAGTTTTGAAGGATGCACTGCAAAGCAGTGGTGGAGCATATAAGTGGCAAGCAGAAAGCTCCACCATCTCCTGCTGGAGATGCCTCTCTAAAGCCCTGCAAAATCACACACTCCTGTGTGCAAACAACACCACACTATTGCTCATTGATTTATACTCCTTAGATAAAGCTTGCTTGCTTGTTTCCAATACATTTATCCTTATATTTACAGAAACACATAGAACCCACAAAAGAAAAGCTGATGTAAGCAATAAATATCTTTAAAATATTACAGTAAACAATAAACCAGAGCTCTGCACATATATGTCGGAGAAACCCTGATAAGAGCAAACAAGTGCATCTCCAAGAGACTGCTGAAGTATTCACCTCTGCTTCTTGGACCACACTCTGGAGAGCATTCCAGCAGGTGGGTGCCACCAGCAAGAAGGTCCTGCCTACACGGAATCTCTTGAAGATGCTTGAACATGCTTGACATGCTTGAGCAATGACATGCTTGAGCAACAAGACCTCTGAAGAAGGTCTCAGGTTTGATCTGGTGTATTAGACAGTTGGCTAAGTAGCCTGATCAACCCATCTCTGATTTTTAAAGGCATCGTTCATGATGACAAAGCTATTTGGAGCCGAGCCTACCTTTCAGCACCATGGACAGCTCCTGGACAGCTCCTGGATGCAAGTCCATCAACCCGCACTGCCACTTCCAGTCCTTGGTTTGAGGAGTGAGGAAACTCAAACCCAGGAGCCAAATTTTGCCCTCTAGCAGCCCCCAGGAGTCCACTCCACCTTCCTCTCACCCAGTTCGTTTCCTTTATCCATTAATAGCTTGGCAGCTTCCCAGAATCTAAGCAGCCCCTTGCAGGATTAGGCCAGGGTCCCTGCAGTCCAGCAGTCTTTCCAAGAAACTGGGCATGCATCAGGCAGTAGCTGGTCCACCTGGGACATTGGCCAGTAGCCTCCAGTTGGCCCAGTCCATGCAGCAGCACTTGCACTGATGCATATCCAGACCCTGAAGCCTGGTGGATAGCCAACCTGTCCCACAGGAACTATTACATCTAAATACTTCACAGAAGATTAATTCCCTTTTTTAGGAGCTGAAAAATCATGTCCTTATCTTCCCAGGGCAAGTGAATATTAAAAGGTTATTTGCTGTTCTTGCCAAATTCAATGCACCTACCGTATAAATAGATATAGCTTGCCTTTAGCTAATATTGTTGGCCCTGATCCTTCATGGACATAAATATGAACAAGAAATGAGGTGGGAGAAATCTTTAAGGTATCCCTGCATTTTCTTTAGAGAAAAATCTCTGATAGGTTTTTCTGTGTATATTTCAAACCCATCAATTTCTGTGTATATTTCTGTATATATGTCAAAATAATCAATTTCTGTGTATATTTCAAAAAATTAACAAAAAACCCTAAATCAGCAGAAGATAAATTGCTACATGATTGTCACTTTAGTGAAGAAATTTGTAAACTGCTTTGAGAGCATTATTGCTAATCAAACAGTATAGAAATACTCTAAGTAATGAATAAGTCAATTGTGATGGTTCTCCACAACTAACAGATCGGCCAGTCCATTACATTTGCATATGTGTGCATATGTGATTAAATATACGGGATCTAAAGCAATCACACTGCTCACTCTCTAGATTTAGATGATACACATTTGAGAAACTCAACAGCAACCCAAGCAGAACTCAGAACTCCCAGACCTGAGGATGTGGCTTTCCCCTCAATCTGCGAGGCCGATTCTCCTATAGCTTCCCAGCCACAAGAAGCTATGCAAGAAACTACAGAGGAAAACATGGGCTTTATAAGGGCTAAAGCTGGCATCCTGAAGGGCACAACCTGCTTCTTTCAAAGGACAGCATTCCAAGCAAGAATGCTCAGACTCCGAAGGTGAGCTAGAAGAAGGTTGGACTGGTTAGCTGAAATGCCAAGGTTTAGGAATTCTGAGATTAGCTAAGAGGCTGGTGAGAACCAGACTGCATCCAGTTCAGGGAGAGACACTGTAGAAGAAGGAGGATCGGACAGGAAGGGGTCTAGAATAATGAATGATCTAGAGTTTTGGCTGGAAGAGGAAGGGACGGGCTGGTTCTTCAGCACCCCAGTAGTGGACAGCTCCAGAGAGCACTCCCAGGCCTCACTCCAATTTCTGAATTCCACAGAAAGGCACTGCCATACTGAATGAGCATGGTGAGAGCTGTAGTCCAAAACATCAAGACAGCATCATCTCGAGTGTGAGGAGTGGAATTTGTAGTCAATAGAACCTCAGCTTCCAGTGACTTCCATCACCATGGTTTCGTTTACCAACCTGAAGAAACATTCTGAAGAATCCAAGGCTTCTCTAATATTTTGTGATATTTCTGTTCTGCTAAATGGAAAGTATTGTCCCACTCTTGATTTTGGTGTTTTTTTCTTTAGCTGGACAAAAATGGTTGGCTTTATGTATACCCTTTTCTGTTTGTATCCATATTTCTTATGGTGGAGACAGAAATGCAACAGTTTGAATTTACCATTATTTTCTCTGGTCTAACAGTATAGCACACAGCAAAAAAAAAAGTCAAGTTCTAAAGACAGACCAAGTCAATTATGTCTGTAATAGGAGCTTTAGAAAGTGGCCTTTATCTCATGAGGTGGAGGGAGGGGCGGGGAACAGTCTATTATGCGGAAAGGGAGATTTTGTATACTTTAATTAGATCAGAAGTAATGGCTAGGGAAACCAAACTGCTTGACTATCAACCCTGTTAATTGAGAAAAAAAATATTTTAAAACCTCAGCAACTGGGAGAGTTCCTTAAAGGAAAAGAACTGAAAAATAACTCTTCATGTAAAAGAAAAGCCCTTTGTTGACTTGTACCTTTTAGATAGGAAAGCCAAAATAGAAAATAGAAAATCAATATTTTAAAAACATTCTATTCCTCCCAGCTATTCCCTAGCATTGCCCAGTGTTCATTGAGATGCTCAGCTTGTGCCTGGACTGCACCACTTCAGTGGCTGGCGGTGGGGGCGGGGGGTTGGGAGGCATATTAGAGTTATTGCTCTTTCCAAACAAAAAGCAAACATCCGTGCACAGAGAGAATTTGACATCAGTGGAGAGGGATACGCCTTAGCCTTCCTTGTGATAGGGTAAGTTTTCTACCTGAAGGAAATTGCTGGTGTGTAGGACCATTCGGTCCTGTAACAACCATGCCCCCCCCCACCCCCGCCACCAACCTCACTCTTCTTGGCTGCTGAAATCAGTTCCTCCTGAAGAACTGGACTGTTTTCAGTACTATCCATCAAGGGATCTAGAGTCTGAATTATGCTTTGAGCGCATCTATCCTGCCCTCCTCATCTGTCCAGCAAGCTTCTAAGAGGACTTTGAAGCACAATCCTTTTCTCTGCGCTTAACCAGTGAGAGTATTGTACAATTCAACGTGCCCATCTTCCTTGGGATTTGGCTGAGGCAACTGCCCATGGGAGGAGCTGAATCCAGACTGACTCTCTTCCTCTTCCCTCCTTTCCAGGAAAGATCTTGACTCTGCCCTCAGGCCGCTTGAGGGGTAGATGGTGAGAACACCAGGCACTGCAATACTGGCCCACTTGCTTCACCCATTGTCTCCTCCCAGCATCAAGGAACTCCCTTTCCATCTCCTCCAAAGCCACTGCTGAAATGTCTCCCTCATTTTCCAAGCAGGGTTAGTTCTCATGCCCTGTTTGAGAATCTTCACTAGGGGACTTGGAAACAGCAGCATTATCTGCCCGACTCTTCCTCTCCACTGCCTCATTCAGCACTGGATGCATCTATCTGAGCAGAGTATGACATGTGTCAGTTGGGGCCCAATGTCCAGCCCACCAGCTGAGATCCTTTTGATCCATATATTGGGCTTCTCGTTCAAACAATGAAGGCGCAGCATCCAAGTTACTCTTTGGTTGGAACCAAGCCCTTGATCATTTCTGAGCTGCTGTCCACACCCAGACACCACTCCATTAATGTCAGCTGGGTCTTTATCAGTGTCTCTCTCGCAGTTTTGATCACTCCACCTTTATTTACAGCCTAGCTTTTAATTGAATTGCACCAATATAGTGACATTAATTGTAATAGCTTAATTACTACAAATTCATAATTAGGGCAGCTATGGATAGGGGATGTGAGCAGAGCAGAATTAGCTGCCTGACAGTCATTTTGGTGCTGTGCAGATTGGGGTCAGCATCAAGTAACATGCCAAACAAGGCAATGCAAGCTTCTTTCAGCACAGTGTTCATCTTTACCTTTTCCTTTAAGGGCCTTTTGTGAATGCAGCACTTCTCCATTCTTATTTATTAGTAGCTTCTACTAATGGCTTCTAAACACCTCTAGCAAATGGCAAAGGATGGGTTGACTCGTGAGAAGTGATGCTTCTTTTCCCTAAATCAGGAAAAAAATGAGGACAGCAGTGTGTGTGTTTATGCATGAGTTGTGTGTGTGTGTGTGTGTGTGTGTTCTTTAGAAAGACAGATAGTGAAGATGAAACTCAAATACTTTGGCCACCTAATGAGAAGGAAGGACTCCCTGGAGAAGAGTCTAATGCTGGGAACAATAGATGGCAAAAGGAGAAGGGGACGCAGAGGATGAGGTGGCTGGATGGAGTCACTGAAGCAGTTGGCGAGAGCTTAGGTGGACTCCAGGGATGGTGGGGGACAGGAGAGCCTGGATGAACATTGTCCATGGGGTCATGAAGAGCTGGACATGACTTAGCAACTAAACAAACCAACAAAAAAGTGTGGGCATGTGTGCGAGCGTTAATATGGAAATGGGATGAGGAGGATTGGCACTAATGGGGTTTGAGATGTAATTTGCATGTGTATGACATGGAGGAAAAGTAACTCCTGTGGAGGGAGATGTCCAGGAGGGTTCTTACACTGGGCATTGCTTGCTCGGGGCCAGTTGGCACAAAGCTTAACTCTCTGCCCAAAGCATCTCCTCCTGGAAGTGACAGGCCTACTGCGAGCTCGAATCCTCCAACCAGGAGGAACGGCGGTAAGACCAATGAGCGCAGGTAAGCAGAGGCGCAACTCTCTTGCAGTCACCTTTCAAAAATGCCAATCCCTTTCTCGCCCAGCTATGTAAATTTTGGTAAATGTTGGCATATCTGCGCACCAGCCAAATGCGCTTTCCCCAGCCTGGAAAGGACCACAATGCACCTTCCTCCCATGCACGTGTCAAAAACTGAGGGGCCAGTCAGGAAAAAGAGGGCGCAGTCCTTCTTGAGCACTAGCATGGTTGAACACACAGGGATTCAGAAACAGGATTTGCCGAGCAGCGCACTCATTCAGTGCAATGTTTACTTTGGCCCCAAGACAAGGATCTTGAATGATATTCTCTAGCCTCTCCCCATCCCAAAGCACTAATTGTTATAACTATAGGGCTGCCTTAAATAAAAGCATATTTTCAAGGACATGCATCTAAGGACACCTTTCCCTTTTTCTGGCAAAAGAATCTGTCTAAGCCATCAATTTCTATTCTTTTGCAGCACGCAAGGCCAGAGAAGAAGAGACCCAAAATTGTGCACATGGCTGGGGTTTGTCCTGATTAAACTGCTGAGACAGCACATTCGATTAAAAAAAGAGAGCAAAAGCCAATCATTCTCTCTCTCTCTCTCTCTCTCTCACACACACACACACACACACGCACACGTGTGCACACACACACACACACACACAGAGAGAGAGAGAGAGAGAGAGAGAGAAATACACATACACCCCAGAGATGAGGCACTCTGTTCATGCAGCAGGGTTGAATGCTAAGAGAGCTAAGGTGAGTTAACAATAGCAAGATTCCGGAAGGCTCTCATCTGCATGCAGATAATACAGCCGTTTGAGATGCAAACAACTAAATTGCTCTGAAAACACTTAGCGGCAAATAAGAAACTTAGCTGAGTGTAGAGTCAATACTGTCTGCTTTCTTAACTGGTTTTTTGAAGTACTTTACAATCACTTTTGTTTGGGCATAATGTGGCACGCGACCTTCCAGTCAATAGTTCAGATAGGTTGGGATCCTTCAAAATTCAATTTTAACCAGCAGCAGCAGCCTATGGCTTGCCTTGTCAGATGGTTTGTCTGACATCCCATTCATTTCAGAGGATTTACTCAAAGCTGGACCACTGTCAAACACTACCCTGTCTTACCAATTGCTATTTTTGGTACCACTGGAGGGGGGGGCTGCCCCTGGGCTGCACCCCACCCACAAAAGAAACTCCATGTTTGTAATAATCCAAATCCAGGAGCCTGGAGCCTGAGTCTATTTTCCAGGGCCTTGAGTCTAACCCTAACCCCACATTAAGCTGGGGAAAGGTGCATAGACGATGCTAGATGGAGCAATACTTGATGTAGGAGACCTCAGTTCCTCACACAACAGTGGGGGGATCCTCACAGGTCTCTTGACATGGCTCTTGTCAATAAGAGTAGCCCAAGGGCCTCAGGGATGAGTCCAGGGCTTAGCTCCATGGGAGATCACCTGTTATCTGTAGCTTATCACCTGCTTTGCCCTATCAGGCTCTGGGTTAAGTGGGAAAGCCCTCTGGAGAGCACTGCTGGTCTGAGTGGACCTCACTGGGACCAGAGTTCCCATATGCTGATGCCATCCTGGCCTAGGCAAGGGATGGCAGAGAGATCGACACAACTCTCAAGACTGCATGACTCCAAGCTGCAGATTCCACAATATAATAACAATAACACAGTGCAATAAAAATTGAGTTGTGTGGATTCTGCAGGTGTCCGGCACAGACTTTCTCTCTTTCTTTTGTGGGGAGTGCACACAAAGTCACACTTGCACTAATGCACATTATTACTAATTCACACTTCTGCTAAATCATGTTAGTGCTAATGCACATCAGTGCAAGGGCAAATTAGTGCTAATTCACATTAGCACAAGTGGACTGGAGCCCTCCTCCCTCCTTAAAGGGAATCCAACTCCAGCAATGAGGAGATGCCAGATCATCTACAAAACATGGACAGAATGAATCTAACCAAGTGGATTTATCCCTTCCCTTGGTAAATCATAGAAGAAGCTGGACAAAATCCCAATGGTGCAAACCAGGTGGTCCCATCTGACTCTTGGCTTGGGGAAGGAAGGGCTCTTTCTAGGCTGGATGACATCTTCCCAGCCACCCAAATGCCACTGCTCATGAGTTGCCAGAGATGGGATCTGTGGAGTAAGTCCCACAGGCTTCAGAAAAGTTCAGGCAATCCACAAGACACTTGCATCACCCACAAACTATGGAAGCCAGAGTCCTTATGATCCATGGCTGTGCAAGGACATGGACTGAAGGACAGACCCTGCGCCACCTCTAGGAAAAGTTTGCCCTTGGACTTAATGGTCTTATAGGTGCCCCCTTTAGTTGGTCATGTGTGTTGCTTCAGCTCTTCTCTGACCTTCCAACCACTATTACTCTTGTCTGCTCTCCTCCGAACAGAGTTCCCCAACCTGGTGGCCTTCAGAACCATCTGGACCACAACTCCCAGAATCCCCATCAAGCAGGGCCACTGACTGGGAATTCTGGGTATTGCAGTTCAAACATGTCCAGAAGGCACAAGTTGGGGAAGGCTGCCTTAGAACAATAACAAGACTGTTTCCTGGGGGAATACCCTCAGAGCGTGTGTAGTTTTGTGTTTTGAGTAAGGTCTTCTTCATAACTGCAGAAACAAAATGGAGTTTGTGTCTGCTGCCTGAATGCCCTCATTAGCTGGCAGTCTCTGGCTCTTGTGCTGAGGGACCTTGGACAGTGGCCCGAAAATCCAGCCTGACTGCCTCACTGGAAGGAGGAAAAAGGCAGGCGAGAGCTGGTATCAGTGCTAACTGATGCCAACGGCCCTGGACATCAGGCTTCTGTCCTTAAGCCAAGTCACAGCTTGTGCTTTTGTTGAAATGCTAAGGAAATTCGAGCAAACTGTGCAAATTTATGCAATTTGGGAAATCATCGTATTTTGCCTGGTTTGAGCAAAAGCATGTAGCTCTGACATGATGAAATTGGATGATTAGCGCAAATGGACACCTGGAAAAGCACCCACGAGGTGCCAGTTTAAACAAAGAGTCTGACTTTATGCAAAATATGCTGGATTCATGTGCCGTTTGGGTGCCAATTTATGGGAAATGGCCAAATTTGTACCAACTCCCTTAATCCTTCTCTTCAAATTTGCAATTCAGTAGCAATCTGCCAAGCAGAAGGCCACAATTTGGCTCAATGTACACCACAGAGCCGTGCCTTTGCAGAGCCATCCAACTGGGATTTGGGGTCCCAAGTCATGGAAACCTGTTGGATTTTCACCACCATCCTCATAGATCCGTAATTCTGGTGCTTGCTCCAAAAGAACTGGCTGTGTTGTTCCCTTTTGGAGCTTGAACACTTGTTTCTTGCTGTGTTTTACAAATACTTAAATATATCTAGTTGGAAAACAGGGTGTAGATATACCAAACAAGCTGAGAACACCCGGGCCTTCCCTACAGAGACTGAACCCTCCAGCCTCCCTCCTCACTTCGCATTACTTTCTGTGAGTGATAAAGGCCATTTTCCATGTTTTGCTTGATAAGCCCTGCATTTTGCATGGCACCCATGTTCCCTTGGCCCCATCTTCCTTCCCTTGTGAATGGATATGGATGCAATTCGCTCAGGTGAAAGGAAGCAGCCAAGCTGGGTCAAAGCAAAGCATTCTCCTTCTTCCTCCTTTTCCACATTATTTTGGCCTGGTGTTGCATTTTACAAAAGGTGCAGCAGGCTGTCAGTGTTGAAGCTTTGCAAACCGCAGGGGTCAGCTTTCCAAGCAGCCACCGCTGTGAAATGACTCCATTACTCATCTTTGCAGCGAACAGAAGAGCCGACCCCTCCGTGGCATAGGACAAAAGGCAAAGGTGACAAACAAAGCCAGAGAGTGTTCCATTTTGAAAAGAACAGCTGAGGTGCAAAACCTTTTCAAATGTGCATTTTAAATAATGGAGAGAAATTATACATTGATATTAAACCATCAGACAGAAATGGAGCGTTAACACCAGTAATAAAGTACATACAGTTTCATTACTGGCATTTATCAACATAATACTAAAATTATAAAGGGAGCTTTTAGTAAGGAACAAAACTCAATTGAATGTTCCGTCCACAAGCTGAGAGCAGGAAAAGGGGGGTTGACAATAATTACCCCTCATCAAACTAAACTGCTGTAAGAGTTCAATAATTGCCAGGAGCCTTTTTTTCCCTCCTGCTGAACCTTTTCCTGGGCATCTGAAAATTAATCCATGTGGCTTATGAAATAAGCTATCAGACAGAGAACAAGCAAGATCCAGGTTGTTTGTGACAGAGGTGAGCTGGCCCTTTCCAAATGTTCTCCTCTTTGTGCTGCTCCAGACAAGGGAGGAAATGGATCATGATGCTCCAGCCACTTTGTTGGCACCTCTGTATTAAAAATATATCTATCCTTCACTCCATTTCCCAATGGCTCATCCTGCAAGATTTAATCTGAGCCAAGCTGGCAGCAGAGTCCAGCCTGTTGATCTAAAGGTGCTTCCAGAAGGAGGGCTCCTAGCACACCTTGATGGTTTTAGACCCTGGATGTCATGGTCTCAGCTTATGCAAGCTCTGCGATCCCTCACATATCTTGGATAAGGGGCCCAGATTTACATTTTAATTTGTTTAGCTATTTTTATGCACCTGCATGCCATTTCTCAACCAAACAGTTTCCAGGGCATTTCATAACAAAATAGAATCACAGTAAAACCCATACAGGATTGAGATCAAATACAAAATCAAACAGCATGGACCAGCAATTTAAAAATATGAAAGCAGAAACTGTTACAAGGCAGGAATCAGCCTGGAAGAACACAAAGTTATCAAAGGAGATGTCTCACAAAAGGCCATTGCCTCTGTTAATGAGGTTCTCCCACTGACAGGTCCTTTCTAACCTCAGATGGTGGAGACCCCATGGGGGAACCCTCCTTCAGTGACTTCATCTCGGGTAGGCTAAACAAGTGTTTCTTCGTGTCCTTAGACGTGTTAAGCACCAAGACCTCCCGTTTTGCTTGCAGAAGTTATTGTGGCTCTTTCAGCTTGAAAGTGATAGATCCCCAGTGCCTGGTATCATGAAGCAGCTCAGCAGCATTCTCCTAAATTGTAGCCTTTGGACAACCTTTCATGGTTGGTCGTGTGGAGCTCACCAGGAACAGAGCCCGACACGGTCATTGCAACAGCAGTGTCTTTCCTCTGCATCCCCTGGAGCCGACTTGTGCTACTGCAGCTGAAGTGGAAGAAGCTTGCCAGTTGCACAAACTTCATTCTGGGAGTGTTCACAGACTTCCTCTCTGCCTGCAAGACCAGGCCAAGCATGAGGGGAAGCTATAAAATATTCTACCTCCAAATCCATTCCAGTCCAGAAGTTTATATCCTGAGTTGATCCTGTGCAAAATGAACTGAAACAAGCTTCGTATGCATCCCTACCCCTATCACAGATGGGTGTGGTGGGGAAAACTGGCCTAAAACCACCAAGGGAGTCCATGGCAGAGACAAAATTCAAGCCATGAGCTTCCTGCACTGCTACCTTAGCCACAGTGCTGCACCAACTGTCTTGAACAGGAAGAACGAAGCTTACTAAAATGGCCAATTAGGTGCTCAGATCCTCTCATTGCAATTTTCATCCTTTCCCTTCAAGGAAATGCCTCCCTTCCTTTGTTCCTTCACCTCCCCTTGTCCCATCTACTGGGTGAGTCTGATACACAGCTGAATTTTCCGTCCTGCTTTCAAAGATGGAGGGGACAGTGGCTATACCCACTGAGTTCATTGATCTGATGCATGCATTACAGCTGCAGAATGGATGTCACATCTAACACCATCTTTATCTCACTCCATGCAGAACTTTCATTCAAAGTCCCCTCAGAACATCTCTCATTCCCCTACGGAGTCCTTCTCAGTGGGGTAGTTTTCTGGAGTCCCTCCAACATGAGCAAAGAAGGAAAACAGGAGACATGGTTGGCCTCGCCGGAAAGACAAGAGATGGTCTGATTTGTTCTGGGCTGCTTTGCTTTTAACAAGTTTGCTTCAATCCCAATGTTACAAACTTATGCAAATCAGTTCTCGTTTAAAAAGCAAAGCCGGTTTGGGCAAACTCAGCCTGCTGGGAAAAAATATAGTTCTTTATAATTCTCAGGAAGGTGAGTGCAAAACATTTCTAGTTTCTTAGCTAATGTGTAGGAGTGACTTTCTACCCCAAATAGAGAGAAATCTGGAGTTCTCTCTCCCAGATAGAAATTTTGCAAATATGATAATTTATTATAAGGAAAGGGGAGAGGAGAGGAGAGGAGAGGAGAGGAGAGGAGAGGAGAGGAGAGGAGAG
>JAIXND010000674.1:6582294-6742935 GCA_023646645.1 Varanus salvator macromaculatus | reverse complement strand
GGAGAGGAGAGGAGAGGAGAGGAGAGGAGAGGAGAGGAGAGGAGAGGAGAGGTTTGCCCATCAGATAAATTGTGCAGCTCTTCCCAGCATGGAAAGTACCAATCTGTCCTTGCCTACCATAAAGCTGTTAAAGACTAGAAGCCAATGAGAAAAAAATGACAACCTCTCCTCATCAGCTAAGTGCTGACATGGTTGAATATGCAAGGATTTGATGAATTTTATAATTTGTTAAGAGTAAGCCACCCAAAGCCTTGGTTGTATGGGTGTTTTGGTTTCTCCCACATTCTTTAAAACAAAATCCAGTTCTTTTCTTCTGAAATGTGGGATACTCTGAATGTTTGTAAATCCTGATCAAGCCAAACAAACAGAATGCTTACCCATGCATAAATGTGTGTTGTGTACATACCCACAAATGTCCCTTTTCAAAATGCTTCAGCCTTGATGTTTGTTCACGCACATAAAACTCTGTAGGCTGATACAATGCCAAGCAAAATATTGTTTTCCATTTCATGGCATCAGCACCATGCTTTTCAATAAGCAGATTAATGGGATGTTTCCAGCCTTCTGCAACACCCAGTTCCAGCAACACAGAAGGAATTAGATTAATATCGATAAATCCTTATGGGGCTGTTAAATAAAGGTATCGGGTAAGAACAATACTCGATGGCAAGTAATGAGATTTTATTCTGTTCTAGATTGTTCTAATACAGTTAGGGCTGTATAAGAAATGCATTTCAGTTCTGTTTTTATCAGGATGTTAACCATTTTTTAAAAAATCTCCAGACCAAATGTGGTCTCTGATACAATCCCCAGTCAAACACTGCACCATTTCCAAGCTTGCAATATGATTTGTTGACCCCAAATCCCCAAATGTGTTCAACAGTATACATACTTTTGTAAAATATGTCTATTTCAAAAGGAATCCATTTCAAGCACATGTGAAAACAATGCATATATTTCAGATGCATACACTCGTTGCATATTTCTTGGAATATATGCATAGAAATAGACTTCGGTTTTTATGCAGAAAGAAGAAAATGTTTGCATCCTAATATGGACTTGAGCTTTCAGGTGAAATTTGGAGAACCTAGGTGAAGGCAAGGCAAGGCAAGACTGGAGGCAGGCTCAGAACCATGATGCATGAGGTTTTGTTCATATTCTGGACCAAAATATTGTTAGCTGTTGGTTTTTAGTGCAGCTTAAATTGAAGCAATTTGAAAAGAAATTTCACCCAGGGTGGGACTAGACAATGATCCTACTTCATATTACCAGGTCATGTTGCTGTTATCTTAGTGGATTTAATTGGTTCATCAATAAATGGTAGCTAAGCACCAATAAAGTGACAGCTAAGCTCTGATTCACATGACCAAGTTGGAAAGTCACCCTACATGGTCATTTTTGGCCCATACTTCTGATGTGATGAAATAATTTTCTTGATGCAGTATTTTTTACATTTGATAAGGGGACAAATTGTCAGATATCAAAACTTATCCAGGATGGCTTTGCATTTTTTTTATGGCAGCAATTTAGAACAAATTTCTAGCCTGCAGACAGTCCAGCAACTTGTAAAAATGACGATCAATATCATCTTTGATGACATGCCCCATTCAGTGGCCACTCAACAAATGTCGAGTCTTCTGTCACAAAAATGCAGGGGAAAAGAATTGCAGTTGGAACTTGCAAAACAAGATTCAGACGTCTGTCAAAACCATTTGTGTAGCTGTCATTTTCTCTGACTGCGTTCGCATAAACATTGTTCTGTATTTGCATCAGAGCTGTGAAAACGCCTTGCCTGTCCAAAGTGCTGCTCCTTATCATTAGGTAATAAACAGGTACATAAGAAGCTGACTTAGGGCTTCTCTACATGAGGCTTTTATCGCACACTCTTAATCGCCCTCTCACCAAAGTGAGTGCGGCTTTTTTCAGTCCGTCTCTGTAATTCACTTAACTCTTTGCAGGAAAAACGATGGGTCTAAATAGTGTAAATAAAGAGCAGATTGAGCCAGTTTGTATTGGATTTGACAAAGGCTGAATCTCTGAAGCAGCTCCAGAATATATAAACAATACTTGGAAGACGATTCAGTGCAATACATCCTGCGTGCAAGAACTGCAGTGTACACAGATTTCACATGGGATTTTCGGCGTGCTTCAGCCAGGACTTCCAGCGATGGAGCAAAGACACCTTTTTATCAGCAGGGGAGCTGATGACACCTGCCACCCTCCACTGATTTCTCTCTCCCCTCTGAAATGAGCTGCCAATATGGATCAACGCAGCTGGTGCACTTTTGGATTCTCCCTCAGGGCGCGCTATGTGGGCTGTCATGCCAAATACCTCCATTTCCAAATTTACTGTTATGCAACCAGGAGCAGAGGTGGAACAGATCTCCTCTCCATTGCAGCATTCTGAATGAGGCAGTTAAATCCCCCTTCCGGCATGCTGTCATGGGTATTGAAGCGTGGGGAGAGGGGTTGGAGAACAGATGTCTTGACCTGAGGGGCCTATCGTGGGCCAGGGTCCAGAGTTTCTCTATCTTTGGTCCATTCCCAGGCCTCATGGGCTGATGGACATTGCTGACTTAAAACATAGAAACAGAGTGAGTTAGAAGGGAACTCCTAGGCCATCTAGTCTGACCCTCAGCTCCAGCTGGCTCCACTCATGACATGCCTACCATGGGCTTCATCAGCCCATATCCAGGTCAGATTGGAGCAACCTGATCCAGACCTTATAATCTGCTAGGGCTATTCATCTCCAACCTCTTCCCCATCCCTTTATTTCTGAACCTTAGGTGTTGAGAGTTGTTGCTGTTATCACCCAAACAGCTCCACCTGCACACCACAGGGAGGTATCAGAAGGTCTGGAGGAACTCTAAGGGTTGCTGAAGGACATAAACATTTTGGGGGAAGGATCCTAAATGGAGTGCCAGATTCAGCTGCCCTGTAAAGAATGCTCAGTGGCCAACAGTGTTGACTAACTCTCAGGGAAGACATGGGAAACTGGCAAGGGGGAATTGACTGGTCTCTGGGATACTGAGCAGTGACTCTGCACTGCAACACTTAGTTGTGGGTTCTCCTCTCCACCCACTGTTTCTGAATGGCACATTTTGGCAACAGTTCGATACATTTTGGGGAAATGGTAATGGAGGCCACAAATACACTTATGAACTGTAGTTATGACCTAGTGAAGTGTTATGTTTGTTCATCTGTGCTAAAAATGCATCAATAAACAAGTTTCATGAACCAGTCTTTATCTTTTAAAAAGAGCAATGCTGCTATGTGCAAAAAATAACAAAAAAACAAAAAAGTGGTGAAGCATCAAAACAGGAGTTTTATATAACATCTGGCATGTAAGAGCTCTAATAAAATTGGCAGCATTTTAAAAAACACCCCATGCCTGAGTATGGAGACTAGCAATTATCTGCATAATTTGTTCATCTTTAGTTCATACTAATGAATTTGGTTTTGATAATTTAATTTGAAGTAAATGGCTGGATTAATGTATGAAATTAAAAAGTGGGATCTTAGAGGATAAGCACCTCAGATGGGGTCCCTTGCCGTGTCTTATGAATGGTGCAGATTAGCTATTAAGTAAATATTTAATAATCAAGATCACATTGATATTAATCTATAAATATTGTTGTATTTAGTAAACATCACTCTTTCATTGTTTACCCATCTGAACTGGATACAAAAAGATTCACTCATAAAACTGCCTGTAGACATTGAAGGCTGTGGGGCAGCTTCCAGACACTTCAAGAATCGTTATGTGTTGGCAGCTACAAAGGTCTGGAGTCCATGCACGAAGATTTCAACAAGACCGATGCATTGTATTAATATACTCGATTACAGGAAAGTACTACCTTTGGTGTAAAATTTATCTTGGGAAATGCAGCCCATGGGTACAACCATGTCTATGTTTGATATTAATTTAATGAAGGGACGGGATGGAACTCATCTCAGGGGCCCTGTTTGTCCTGCAGGAGGTCCCAACGTTTGAGTCCCAGAAATTTCCAGGTAGAGCTAGAGAAATCTTCCTACAATCCTGGCAGGGAGTGTATTTCTGGTCGCTTATTTCCACTATGATTTCTAGGTACTGGGGTACCTGGTAATTCAAGTTCTCAGTGCTTCTCAGTTCTAGAAATGGAACATGGAGACCTTGGAAACTGCATTTCCCAGGGTAGAACAAGGTTTTGAGGATGCATTCTCAGAAAAGCTTGGCTCCAGCATGGGATGGATCTAGTTTCAAAGGAGACATGCTGAAATTGATGGGTCTTTGAAGTCAAAGGGTTTACTCTATGCAGAACTAAGTCTGGATCCAATCCCATAGGTCCTCCCTCCTCCAAGAATTCGCTACGGAATCTTGGAAAAAAAACTTACAAGGTTTGGCTATGAAGTGAGGCATAGAAAATTCACCCAAGGGTAGCTAATGCTAACTTGGGCTCTTTGGAAAGCAGTTCTTCACTTACAGCAGAGCAAGACACATATTAGACATGAAAAATCAATTATTCATTTCATAGGTTGGATAATGAACTGGCCTCCACAGACCATGAAGCTTTTAAGGAGCAAGGTGTAGGTTTCAGATATTCACATACCCTCTTATTTCTGCCTCAGATCTCTCAAGTATCTCGTAAGGTTCAAACTCTCAGTCGCATGGAAAAACAGCAAGGTAGGAAGGGTGGAGTCATGGACAAAGCAGGGAATCTTTAGACATCTCTGTGGCTTGAAGAGCTAAATGACCAAAGATCACAGGTGGGGTGCAGATATTACCAGAGCAGACAAAGAAGGAGGGCAACATCACGGGAGGCTTTGATGCAGAGGGAAAAAACCTGGAGCACGTGGGTCTAACGTTGTCTATGGAGGGTCCCCATCAGCTTGAGGAGGTTGAGTTCCCTCATAGCTCTGATATAAGGATGAAGGCTTCCCGCTGCATCTAGCAATGAAAACTAAGCTGATATGCTTAGCAAGCAAGACTGTTGCATGTCTAGAATGGGAGAGTTCAATGAACTGAATGATTTTCGTGGCATATGGTGAATGTCGATATTTGAAGGTACAGTAAGCCCTGAAAAAACAACATTTCCAAAGATCACCCAGTCCCTTCCATAGTGGCTGAGTCGGACACAGCAGGCAGAACCCAAAGGATTCAGTACAGTCCAGTCACACACCCATCTGAAGTAGTCCATGCAGGCTGTAAGGAGCAGTGGCTTAAGGGGCATCAGGGGCCTAAGGAAGGGCCAGAGGACTGCTGAGTGGCTTCAGAGTTCAGTTCAGAAAATAAGCCTCGCTATTCCCCATTTTTCCAGAAGCAGCTTGGCTCATTTCCAAGCTGCTCTACAGCACAAACTTGCAAGGAGTCACCCTCCTGCACATGGAAAAAGGCGACATTCACCGACTTTCAGGCATTTATTCTCACACTACCGAAACCAAAGGAAGAGCAGAAAGAGAAAAATGAGACCCTCTGGGGAAATTAGCTTATCTTGCAAACTTGCCTTTTAGTTGATTGGTTTACATTCCTGGGCTCATTTAAATGCGAGCCAATGAGACAGCGCTCTTCACATCATGACCCATGCCAGGTTTTTAATTAAAAATGAATGCTTAGGGGGCGAATTCAAGAGAGTGATCTTAATTTAGAGATCATCAGGGTATTTAGGAAGAAGATGACGGTCTTGTTGCTTTCAAATTTATCGTCTATTTTTGTTTTGAAACCGAAAAAGCCCACCAAGGAAAGCAAATGCAGAGCGATAATATACTCATGCAGGCTCAAGTTTATACTATAAGTAAACAGGAAAGCATTTTGCCTGTCGTGCTTTAAATACCTCCTGGGTGCCACTGGGTGAGCTCATTCAAGGGCTTAGAGCAGGGCTGTCAAATATCTGTCAGACCAAGGGCCAAATTCAATTTGGAGAAGCTCTTGAGGGTTGGCATTCCAGTGGCAAAGACAGAAGATGGGCAAAAACAAAGGGGGGGTAGGGGCTAAAAGCCACCCCAGGAGAACAGGGTGTCTAGTCTGAACATCTCAAAGGCCATAACTAGGAGAGGCACTGCAACCTTTGAAACTGGGAAAGAAAAGTACAAAAGCAGGGAAGCACCAAATAGCGGGTGGGTAGGTGGAAGGGGCATGGAACCCCAAAGTTCCAGACTGGGGCTCCCATCAGGCTGGATTTGGTACGCCCGAATGAGAACTTGGTGCTATCAGAGTTCTGATAGCACACAGTTGTAATTTCCCCCTTTTTGAATCAAACGTAGGCAGGTCCTTGGTTGCTGGAGTCCCGAATCAATTGGCCAAAGCAGGAATGGCACCACTGTGGGGTCCCAGGTGCCTTAACCCCTTCACCAAATAGCGATTGCTGAAACTCTCTTATTAACACTGGGATTCAGAGTCACTGCTTCTTAAGATGGAGGAGCTAGAGATCTGTACATCTCATTTCTTCCCTTTACCCTTCAATAGCCAGCTGATCCCTGACGCTTTTATTCTGCAGAAAGCACATAATAAAAGCCTTGATTCTTGGGCAAGAGAGGGTGTGTGTATGTGGAGAGGATTATTTTAAAAATGAAAGGATGTCCTATAAAATATAGGGTACAATTTCACTTACAGAATTTACTGTGATGCCATAAATAACCAATACTGATTTCTTTTGTACAACTGATGTTATCATTTTTAACTGCTTCTCTGGAGAGCAATAAATTGCTCAAAAGTGCAATCTGGCAGTAGCCAGGAGGGAGATCTGGGTCATAAACCTTTGCACCTTTTGACTCCCAACATTCCCAAGCCAACATTTCTTCTGAGATCGGAGCTGGGACTCTGACCTTGGAGGGCCTCCCTCCACCCACACGGGTGTCTACACTGGCTGGGCTCTGAAGACAGAAGGTCATTTTCAGAGCTGGTGTAGCAGATAGTTATTCTGGGGGTAGAGAACACTGCTGATCTGGCTTTTTGCAGGCCCACAGAAACTAGGACTGTCTGTTCCACCACCAAAGATTCTGCATTCCTAAGACTCCAGCTCCTCCATCAGAGCTTCTCCACTTGGCTCCAGATCTTCCTTCACTGTTGCATGTCATGGCGCAGGACCCTAACCTCTCATCCTCAGAGCCAAGTTCATGGATCTGGGAGAGTGCTTGGTCATGAAAGTTTCCAGGATCAAGCTCTTCAGTGTCCAGAGGAAGTCATATTGCCATTCTGAGATTCAGGGGATTCTAGCCATGAAGATACCTTGTACCACCACACTGCAGCCAACAGGGCCTGGCCTGAGGCTACTGGAAAAGCCTGGCTCTTTTCAGGGAGTAGGCTTCAGTCAGAATGGAGGTGGAGCCGACCAGCCTAAAATAAGCCACACTCATACTTAAGCTCAGTCACACTCTGCTTCTTGTTGGAGCAATGCACAAGCAAGCATCATGGTTCCAGGCAGCCCTCTCACCACCTGAAACCTTCTGCAGTGTTGCCATGTTTTTTGTCCCTCTGGGAAACCTTCCTCTTGCTTGGTCATAATCTACTGAAACTTGCGTGGCCAAAATGTTTGGTGCAAACTGGTTCCCGTTGTTTCTAACGGTCTGGGGTCTTTACTCCAGCAGCATGGCTCGCAGGCTGAAGCAGAGCCCCATGCTCCTCCTCCTACAGGTTATTGGGAGTCTATGGAGACTCTTCAGATTTGATGCATGCTTTCTGGTGGCCACCTGCCTGAAAGTGCATCACAAACTGTGACAGCAGACCCAAAGTACCCCCATCACAGTCCCCAGGGCCTAATCTAGCTGCTGCCTAGCTCTCCGAAACCACGAGCTAACAGACTTCATTCACAGCATCCATCTTCACAGGGGAATGTTGTGATGCTAGGCATCGCTAGGAAGAAAACCTTGAATCCTGGGCATACTAGTGGTTCAAAGAGCAGGGAACCAGTTTTCCTTTTGTTATTCATCCTCTTTTAACTAATCTTAAGATTTTTGAAGTCTGACATGATTTTTGAACATTTGGGACTGGCAGCAAGCCCTAAACACTTATGCCAGTTATATAATCAAGTGCAGCGTTAGTCATACTTTTTTCTTGTTTGGCAAACAAGAATACTAATGACTCTCTGGCTTGGCGGGTCTTTCTTGTAAAGAAGCCTAGCTGTGCATCTGTGCTAAGACACTTCCTTGCACTGGGGCAATATGACAAGCAACGCAGAGCTGTGCTGGAAGCTTAATGTGTTCCCACATTCAGGTCGCTTGAAACCGTGATGTGAAATAGCAGTTATCCTGGTGGAGGACACAGCTATGCACTGACTTACCAGGGGAATGACCAGTAATGCATCGCAGCCACAGCAAAATCTGGCAACCTGAGCAACGGTGAGAACCATTTTCATGTGTTGCCCCACCATGCAGTTTAGCCAAAGCCAGAAACTGCAGAGTTTCCTTGCCTTGAGTGACCTGCCAATTCCTCCCTCATGAGCCTACCTGCAGCTGGTGTTCATCATCAGAGGTTGTGTTATGGGTGTTTCCTCCTGGAGAGATGTCTAGCAGTGGGCCTGTGGTGGACAGTGCTGGCTCCATGCTTTGGAGGGCTCCTTGGCAAGATGCTCTCAAGAGGCCTTCTCCTTCAGTAAGCCCACTCCTGACCCCCACTATCATCCCCTGCTGTCACTCCTCAGCCTCTTTCCCCTCATTGCACCCATTTGCTTGCTTGACAGAGAGCCTGGGCAACTGCTGGTCCTCCAGCCAGCTACCAAGGCTGTCTGGGCTGAGGTAAGAACAGCAGCCAATGGCAACGGGGAAGGGGAGGAGCAGAGGGTTCTAGTCCATGGGCCTCTGCTGGGGTACCAAACCACACCTCCCTTGCCTCCTGGCCTGGCTGTAGACCTTCCTCCCCAGAGGTTCTCTTCATTGCCCTTTAAGCAGTCGGCAAAGACAGCGCACCCGTCATTTCGACATTCCTTGGGCTCTCACTGAACAGAAGGATGGTCTCAAAAATATCCCTAGGCTGAAAAAAGTCCTGCAACTCCCAGCATGTCCCAGATGTGCCAGACTTGGGGAAACATGCTAGACAAAAGATCTGAGTATTCATCCTGTTCTGGTTTTCATGGGCATGTTATGGATGCTGCAAGGTTACTTCCCTCAGTCCTTGAGATGCGTGAATGAGATTTGTACATATGCTTTGGTTTTTCCTCTTGATGTTCAAAAGAACTTCACAACCAAGTCAGGTTTATTGACTGGGGAAGGCAAATAGTTACACCCAGATTGTTGAACAGGCCTCTCCAGATGATGTGAACATCTGGACTTGCCTCATTCCCAGCCCACATGGTCTTTGGCTGTCCAACACCCTAGGAAGACACACAATTCTGGAGAGCTGCTGTGTAGGTCACGTGTGGGCCATTTCTACAACTCTCAGCATCCTTCACCAATGCCTCTGCTGCTCAGAACTGGTGGAAGTTGCAGGTCAAAACATCCAGAGTGCCAGAAATGGCCATCCTTGTAGGAGGGAGGAACACTGAAGTGAGGCTTTTCAGACATGGCGCTTTGCTTCTTATAGAACAAGCAAAGCAAATCTTGGTGACAAAAAATGAAACAAAATTATCACTTCCCACTCATGTTTCACTGACAATTTTTTTTTTGGCTGCAGAATATAAGTGTGATTTACCTTTTTATGAAAGCTGCCATCACAATTCTAGTAAATAAACAACAGAAAGCAAGGGATAAAATGAGTTTTACGAGCTGGTGCAGTAGAATCCCCAATGACCCCATTCTCTGTTTTCCCTGATCTCCTGTCTCAATTGTACTTGGTGTCTGCCTTGTGAAAAAGCAATCCAAATCGCAGAGAAAGAAAGCGAGTGTGTGCGGCTTTTCGCTACCTTAGGTAAACCCTACAAATACATCCATTCTCCCACAACAAACTCCAAAAAGACAAGTAGCGTTGTGGGGTGAAATTCAGACTGCAAATGGCACAATGGCGACCCTCCCCCATGCTCACCAGTTTGACACCCCACCCCCACAACTAATTTTCAATCAAATTAAAAGAGGTGTGTAATCTGATTGCGCAGCTGCAATGACTGGTGTATATATTAATTTATTCCTTGGGCTTAAAATCGTGGGTAAGCCACCATCACAGACACAGCCGTCACAAGAGGTTTCCAAGACACAGGCACATCACGCAAACTGGACACAGTAAGGGCCAAACTGCACAAAAGGAACCGAGCCCGACACATGTCTTTACTCCGTTGCGAGAGCACATGGTTCTGATTTGGAGTGGTGCCGGTGCACTGAAGGATGGATTCAGTTGAAGAAGAGTCATGACTCTGTAGGCAGAGCACCAGTCTTGGCTACAGAATGTCCCAGTTCAGTCCTGGGAATCACCAGGTAGGGCTAGAAAAGAAAACCTGCCTGGAACCCAGAGTCGTTGCTGCCAGTCAGTATGGACGCCACTGGACTAGATGGACCACTGGAAAGACTCAGTTTATGGCAACTTCCCCTGCACCTCCCTCCTACCAAGCAGAGAGCACAAGGCCTTACTTGTTGGAAAAATGGGAGGCCCACAGTGGAGATGTTTCTTCCCAACAGCTGCCTGCTGGAACCACCAAGCTGGTTTCTTGCCATTCCTCTAGGAATGGTGCCACGTCATTCCATAGCATTTTTCCTGGAGGGATTACTGCTAGGGCAATCAAGGCCCCCAGCAACATCTCACTGCTGCAAGACTGGTGATGATAGGAAAGCTAACCTGGGGGGTGTTTGTCTCCAGGACCCTGGACAGATGAAAGAGCTCTTTGCCAGATGATCAGCCCAGCCTCTGTTTTCATTCCCTTCTAATAGCAGCACCACAAATGCAGGCAATGCCATAAGGGCAGATGGAAGTGGAGAGGCAAGAGCCTTCATTAGATCCTGGAGCAAGAACCCAAACTGATTTGAGGCATCGTCGCTGCTCCTGGTAGAGCTGGTGAGATGGTGCCAGGCCAAGCTCGAGCACACGCGTGTGCAAGCACGCTGCGTCTCTGAGCGGCTCCTCCTTTCACAGTCACTCTGCTCAGTTCCAGGGTTGTCCAGGCAATTGCCGTGTGATGACAATAATTGCTCAGAATCCATGCAAAGCCTTGGCAAGTCTGCACGGCTACCCTCCGCATGCTCGAGCGTTAGCGCTGGCCTTGGCAACTCCACTCTGAGCCCTAGTCTTGGAAGCCTGGCGCTTCCCGGAAGGGACATCTGGTAATTTAAAGTGCTGTTAATTAGATTTGGTTTCTGTACAAATCGCATGCTATGCCCCGAGCTTTGTCACCAGAGTGCTCCAACACACTGCCTGAGTACGGGCTTTCCGATCAACAGAAAATATTTTAGCACGACGGAGTTGCGGGGATCACTGCAAACATATGACACACTGCAAAGAAATAGGCTGGTGTGTTAAAGCGGCAGAGATCAGTCCTTCGCCACCGTCAGCATTTTGCTTTTCCTTCCTTGCTTGGGGGGAGGGGAAGGTTCTCCTTCCCACAGGTACGCCATTCCTGAAAGCAGGATTCTCCGGGATGCCCACCCTCACCCCGCACCCCAGATTTCTGGTTTCCTCTGCATTTAATTGCAATCCTTAGCATAGCTTCAAGGGGGATACATTTCCCCAGCAATGCCATGTTGAATTAGATTCCCCCCCCCCCATTTTTTGTAGAAATGTAATAAATAAAATGAATTTCAGTTCGTGTGTTACGTGCAGTCAAGTTCAAGGCTGTGGCTTCCTTGATGGGATCCATCCATCTCACACTTGGGCTTCCCTTTTGTCTTTTGCCTTCAACTTTCCCTAACATTGTCTTCTCCAGGAGGTCTTGCTTTCTCATGATGTGTCCCAAGTAGGACAGTCTCAGTTTTGTCACTTTTGCCTCTAGGAAAAGCTCTGGCTTGATCTAAGACCAACTTCTTTGGTTTCTGTCTCATTCTTCCAATCTTAAATTCATCTCATCCCAAACAATGAGAGTGTATTTTCAAAAACTTTTACATGAAAATTTGCACATTCTTGTACTCAGTTTTAACTCATAAACATCTTTTTTTCAAGCCCCATTCCTCTTACAATACATTTGTATGCTGTTTTCACTAATACCGCACATACTTTTTCATAGGCCTCTTTAGATGGGAGATCTTGATGGAGAAATTTGGAAAAGTGCATGCTTTGAAGGACAGCTGAACTTTGCTTTGAATCAGGCTGAACTCTGAAATCAGGGAAGCTCACATTTAAATGGGAATCAAGCGGCTCTGCTCCACATGCCCACCTATACCTTGCCTTTCATTACCTCTCCCATCCAACGCAGACACACAACCTTCATCAGATGCTCCCGTTAATTACTGCAGTCCTCAGTCATCTTTCATCCTTGCTGCTGCTGGGCAGGTGGTAAAATTACAGGTGCTTACTCACCCCAGTTTCCTGCTCCGCTAATGGAATTCACCGTAAGTGCTTTCAGGCAGCCAATCATCTCTGCTCAACATGGTTCCTTGGCTGAAAATCACAGAGCTGAAAGGACAACTTCATGGACTTAACAGATTAGCAGGGCACAGTTTTCACTTGGAAGCCTGATTGATGCTCATTGGCGTCGTTGGGGCTTGCTTTGCTGTAGAGAAAGCACTGGGGATATAACTGCAGGAATGCCATCAGGCATGGACTATGCTGTACAAGTGTAGGGCCACATGGTCCAGAGGATTCTGTAATAATAATAATAATAATAGCAGCAGCAGCAGCAGCAGCATCTTTTCATGTCTGTACTGCTCATAGCTGAAGCTCGCTGGGCAGTTCATAACACTGAAGTCACCCCTCCAGATTCCAACCAGGCCCAACTCTGCTTTGCTTCCAAGATTAGGCAGGATCAGGCGCTTCAGGATGAGTGGCAGTGGGATGGCATAAGGCATGTTATAACTCCCTCCATAATTTTTTGACTTTTTCTAAGAGAGCTTAGGCCCACCATGGATTGAGCTCCTGCCTTTGCCATGCCACATATCTCTGACCTCTTCTCTAGATAGTAAAGATCTCCAAAAAGAATCGAAGACTTGTGGTTAGAATGTTAGCAGGGTGGCGTATCCACTCCAGGTTTTAGTCTGAAGTGTGAAGGAGATACCAGGTGAAACATGTTCCCTAAATAGGTTCTGCCCAATGGAGAGATTGTGATTCAGGCTGGACATCAGAAAAAGCTTCCTCATGGTCAGAGCAACAGTGGAACCAGCTGCCTGGAGAGGTGCTGGGCTCTCCTTCGCTGGAAACATTCAAAAAGAACCTGGACAGCCATCTGAGTGGGACGCTGTAATGTGGCGTCCTGCAACAGCAGCGGGTTGGACTCGATGGCCTTCATGGCCCCTTCCAGCTCTTCTATTCTGTGATTCTATGAGAGCTCCTTTGAAGTTCAACCTGAAACCTGGAGTGCTCCAGGGGCATCGGAGCTGCCAGCTACTGCTGCAGAGAGGGGGCGACATGATCCTGATGCCACAAGCCAGGGGAGGGTGATGGGGTGTGTGGTGAGCTGCAGGGGGAGAAAAGGGATCAGTGGAGGAGTCCCGGAGGCCACCATGCCCAGGAGCTTTCACATACCACCAATGGATGGCCTGCCTACCCTGGGACATTGTAGGACCCCTCCCTGAATGTGGAGTCTCCTTTCCTTCTGCATGCCATGAAGGACTGTGCAGACCATGTTTTTCCCAGCAGCTCGGGAAATGTAAGTCATGAGCGGAGCTGGCTGGAGCCAGGGGTCAGATCAGATGGCCTGGGAGGACCCTTCTGACTCGCTCTGTTTCTATATTTCTTCATCTTCCCTTAGACGTTCAGCTTTCTGCCCACTGAGAGCAGAGGTGCTGGAAGGACTGTCACACTGGGGTGCTGAACTGGGGTGCCTTCTTTTCATTCTTAAATGTTCACATGGTTGCATAGAGGAGAGTTGGGACCACTAGTGCATTGAGGAAAACATTTTCTGTTGAGGCAAAAAAGTCCCTTTGCTATTTTCAGGTTTTTGGCACTGCTTGTGAAAGCCATCATCTGCTCAATTGCATTGCTGTTTTTTCCTCCAACCTGAATTTTGACATCACTGAGGATTAAAAACATGGCCAGATCGGATCAATCACATAACAGAATGGCCTCATCATACTCAGAACCTCATCTCTGACTGGCCTCACCCGCAGTGAACTGAATTAGCCTTGGAAGGCATTGCAAGCATAGTGCCATAGCCAATGCAGATTGGTTTTCATAAGGATGGATAAGAGTTTTGTTTGTTGAGAATAAATAGATCCTTTGATAAAAAAAATAGTTTGAAAGAACTTGGGAATTGACAATGCTGGATGTAGGAAAAAGCAGAACTGGCAGTCCTTCCGGGCAGAACATTTTGAGCAATTCCTTTTCCAATCTTTATATCTGAACCCCCATCAGTCAAAATTTGGAAAGCTGAATATGGGTTGCCACCACTCCTTCCTGACAAGATCTTCATCTTTAATGGCCACAGGCCAGCCAGGAACAACCACTCACTACTCCTCATTAGGGCCCAGATAAACCCTGCAGAATCATAGAATAGTAGAGTTGTAAGGGGCCGTGAAGGCCATCAGGTCCAACCCTGCTCTGTAGCAGGACCTGTCCCTCTAGAATTTGCAGACTTCCTTTCATGCTTGTCCAGCTCTTGGAAAGTGAGTTGAGTGGAGAACAGGTTTGTGTACACTTGTGGAATGAAGGTAGTGCAACCGGCCACCTTATTCCGTGTTGGGGCAATAGAGCTGATGGCATAGAATGGGGCATTGCTTGTGCATTGGTGGGGCTCAAGTCCTGGTGAATGTGCCATGGATGCTGGATGTCCTTGCCGGGAACTTGCACTCCAGGTTTCTGGGGAGCCAAGCCTAGATGCAATAAGTTCTCGGCCCCCAAAACAAATCCCTCCACATCACTAGTTCTCACCCTCCCAGGAATAACTGCTCCTGGATTGGGCTGGTGCAGAGGAGTGTGAATTTCATATCACATCATTCGGTTTAAATAAGACATTACCAAAATGTGCAGCAGCTTTCCTTCATAAACAGGATGAAAGGCCTGAAATTTAAAACACTTCCAATGCAGAAGAAGGCAAAAGGAAATCAAAGCAACCAGCATCCAAAGCATTAAAAGAATCAAGAATTAAAAACAGAGAGTGAAAAAGAGCAGAGTTTGCACAGTAGCAAAAGAGCAAACAAAGGAATGAAACAGAAAAGTAAAACATCAGCATTTGGCATTATTTACAAAATAGTTTGCATAATAGTGCTTGCTTTTATTACTATATGTGACTTAATGGGGGAACCCTGCTGAGCGGACAATCCCCACTTATTCGGATCAAAGCCAGTGTTTTGCCCAAGGACCTCATGACATCCAGGGGTGCAGCCCCACAGCCAATGGATGGTTGGAAAGAGGTCTAACCCCCAGAGAGAGTATGGCTCCCTCCCTTGCTCTACAGTCAGCAGTTCCGTTCAGTTTTGCTCCTAATAGGCCTCCATCACATTTCAGTCAGCAGGCAGAGCAGGGACAGAACTGCTGAACTAAGGACACAAGGGGGTTCCGTTATCCTGGTAATCTGCATTCCAGAAAGCAATCTCCACCTAGTTGGCTGACTGCCCCAAGAGAGGTATGGACTGTAATCTAGCCATTTCTCTACATAAAGAATTTATTGTGTGCTCATTATTTCCTATTCACGGTTGTTTAAAGTTCCTTTATACAAAATCATGACCCTCCAGTTTTGCTTCTGCTTTTAAAGATGTATTAACCTGTGCGCGCACGCGTGTGTTTTCAGAGCAGGACAAAGCAATATTGTTTGTGAAAGCAAAATCCACTTATGCATTTGCATCATTCCACTATGCCACAGTGCCACCTAGAGGTTACGTTGTAGAAAAGCAAGAAAGGGGTTGCCTTTCCTGCTGCATTCCCTGCTCAATTCTGCTATGAATTCGAAAGTAGATGGAGCAGATTAACAGCCTTGCGTAGAAGAGTCTTAGGCAAGTAATTAATATTCTCAAACATCTTCTCCATTCCGCACTCTCTAGATCTATCCAGGCAAGGATCAGCACTTGCCTGGTGGGGGACTTATTCAGGAAGAACGGCATGAAATTGCAGTAAAAAGGTCAGCATTTGATGTCTGGTGCACTGAAAATCCGTGTGACTGATCTCAGCTTGCTACATACAGAACCACCCCCAGAAGCCACGATGCACTTTAGAGCTCATACAATAGACTGAAGTCTCTCTGGCAGTGCTCAAGTGTTCAGCCTGCCCACGCCAAAGTCAAACACATTCATACATAAGGTCCAATTTGGCTTGCATTTGGAAATGCAGCAAAGCAAACTCCTGCCCAAGACTAGGTGATGGTGGGGAGATTAATTGGGCTTTGCAAGTCAAGCTTCCCCCTTTCCCAGAACTCTGTGCAAGGGCAGATGAACTTCCTTCATTTTCAACCAGCCCCCATTATTGGGAACAGTTTGCCATGGCAATTCCTCCTTGTGTGCTATTCCCAAAGGCAAAATGGTGAAGGAGATGCCTCCTTCCCAGTCATCCTCCCTGAAAGGCAGCATTTAATGGACCTGCCACCTTTGTAATGCAAAGACTCGGTAAGGATGAGAGCAACAGGTGATACAGCAGAGCTTCAGGCATCTGTCCACTGGCTCCCTTTCTTCCCTTAAAGGCATTAAAGCAACGAAGATTTATCAGAAAACAGCCAGCAGATACAATTAAAATCAGTGCTTTGTGAGAGTTTTCACCACTATTATCCATTCTGTATTCAGGCCTTTTGCTTTTAATTATTCCATTTTCCCAGCCCTCTTATGAATGACAGTTGAAATTAAATGCCTATTTTCTTGATTAAATCCCTGCTCTGTTCCCTCAGATCACAACTCTGCATTTATGGCTAGGATTTCATTTTTTCCACATTCTATTTCTAGGCCACTAATGTTATCTCACACAGAGAGCCTTTCCCAGAATTATTGCATATTGTTTCTGGGACTTCATATTTGTCCTGTCAGAGCCGGGTCATGTGAAGCAGTCAGCAGTGAGATGAGAGTCACAGGATGATGCCAGAAGTGGGTTGAGCCCGAAGCCAGGAATCGGGAGAGAAGAGAAAGCCAGAAACATGGAACAAAACGTGGCACTAGAACTGGGGAGCAAGGCAGGAGGCATTACCATCATGGCCAAAGGACAAACCAGGAGCAGGTCAAGGAAACAAGCCAGCAGTCCATAAGGGTTAAGCCCAGCAGCCCTTTGGGGCATCTCAAGAAGATGTGATGCCCAGTTCTTTCCCAGACAAGGAGACCATTGGGGTGGCTAAGGCCATTTTTTTCCTATCGCAGGAAAAAAAGATGATGCCCAACCAACAGTCACACTTAAGAGCCAGGGACATCAGGAACAAAACGGTTTTTGCCTGCCAGTGGAAGGACTGCAGAGGGAGCAAAACCTACCTTCCCTTGGAAGGATGTTCCTCAGCCTGGAAGCAGTCACCAAAAAGGCCCTGTCTCACTAGAAAGCCAACTGCACCTCTGATGGTGGCAGCCTCAAAAGAAGGGCTTCTCCAGAAGGCCTCAAGGGCTGTGCCAGCTTATAAGGGAGAAGGTGGCCTTCCATGTAGCCTTGTTCCAAGTTGTTTGGCTAAGGGGCAGGATAGAAAGTTATTTAATTATTTATTTTTATGCTTCTACACCACTAAATATTCCAATAGGAATATCTAAGCAGCTTAAATTAAATGGTCAATAAATCAGTGTATCTCGCTCATAGCTTTAAGATTATGTCCATAAGCTGACTCCAAGGTTTCCCTTGTGAGATCTGGGCACCCTGGAGCAGTTCTTGTATATCCCCGAAGACCAGTTTCTGCCAGTGAGTGAACGATGGAGCGGAAGCGCCTGATGACCCATGAAACGTAGACAGGATGGATTTAATAAAATCCATGTACCCCTGCTTGCAGCTATCTTCCGAGTCTAACCTGGTGCCATTTTGAGAAGGCTGGTTTCTGTTCCTCTTTTAGTGATTTCTGGTTCTTTTGATGGAGAAGCTCGACTTGAGGCTTTCCCTGCTGGTTGCCAGAACTGAATTTCTGTTTGCCACTGGTGATCCGGCAATCTTGTTTATGTACCTCTTGAGGGTGGTGAGAAAAGGGGAATGACAATGGGAAGCTGGACGGATCTTGCTGCTGCTTCAGAGCTGAAATGCAGCAAGAGTGCAGGAAGCTCTCTCTGCAGCCAGACTAATTTGCACTTATTAAGATCCAGCACTGAGTAATTTGGCTCCCCAAGCTAATTACCGCTCAAAACACAGCCAGTTCCCAGATATGATTCCTCATATGTTTGGGAAAAGGGCCAAAAGTGACATGAATAAGAAGCTTGGAGTTGCTCATACCCTAAATTTGAAATCAGGCACAGGTTCCTGGGTGGAAAATGATGGAGTTGGTGCAAAACTAAGAGATTTAGAAGGCTGGAGGGGAGCGGGGGAGAGCTTGTGGCCTCATCTGGGAAGTCTGTAGTGAAATCTGACCAAGCAAGCCCAAGCAGCAAAGTGGGGGCATAATATTGGAAATTCTGCCTGCCCCCCCCCCCACAGCTCCATGAAAGAAAGATGCACCACCACACTGCAGTAACGAGCAAGAGGACCCCAGAGTGCAGCCTGCAAAGCAAGTTTCAACACGCCGTTATTCCAAGCCCCTGAATTCAGCAACAGCACCGAGGATGGATGGCCATCACATCCCTTCCCATTTCAAGGGGAAATCAGTTGCCAGTTCAGAGACAGGAGGCTGTCAAATGCTGGTCTCCTTTAAAACATTGCTCTGTAGGAGATCGTGTGCATTTTAACTGGGATTTTAATACTGAGAGGTGAGTCCCACTACAAGCCCACTCGATTTCCACTTACCCCTCCCCATTTAAATACTGGACCAACATCTCCCTCCCCTGACTTTTCAGCCTGCTCTCTCTTCTTTTGGTGCTTCTCATCAAAGGCATTTTGCAAGAGAAAGGTAATCACAGCATGGATGGGACAAGCTTTGCCTGTTGGACATGTCCCTGTTGTGCAACTAAAAGCTTGGGAGCCCTTCTCAGAATTCATTTGGCAGCCCCTGGAATGAATGACATGCCGACCTGCATTTATGAAGTGCCAGTCGCTCCTGTGAGAGAAGCATCTGCAGTTCCGGCTGCATGAGCTGATCCAGACTAATAACATGAAACAGAGGCAAGGAGAAGTTGAAGCTGGGGGTAGGGAGAGGTCACAGCCAGGTAATAATCATCCCGTAGCACAGCCTGCCAGCTCTGCAAGCAACACTCCATTGATATCAGTGGAATCAGCCAAGCTGATGACAACTTGACCTGATAAATTGCAGTCCCGACGTTATAGTAAATTGCATTTATTCACCCCCTTGACCACCTGCCCCACGCCTGCTCTCTAATCTGTCTCTGCCAGGATTCATTTGGGCTTCTAATCTCTGAGCCATTTCAAAGGGCCATCAACTGGATCTCCCAGCTAGTGAGTGTCTTTTGCAACAACATTTCCCTCAGTCTGGAAGAAGGAGCTGTTCTTCCATCCACCCTCGTCTCTCAGTCCTGCTATGATATTAGGAACTCCCTGAATTAATTTTTGACATGGTCTTCCCATCCCTTCCCAGATACATAGATTTGGAGAGGTCCTCGTCTCGCCTTCCAGATGAGAATGACTCTGACTCCCAGAATCTTCCTGCCAGCAAAAATTGGGGAACATACCATAAGATACACTAGCATCCTTTGAATTTCTTTCCCTTGTTGTCCTTTGGCTTGGATAACCCTGCAAAGCTGTGAAATGCCCATCCCATTGAAGTTCGACTGGTACCAATGTGGCTATGTTTTAGGTGTGCAATGAAAACAAACTCATTTGACCAGACATTTAAATTGCATTGAGTTTAGATGCCTTACTTTGGATGTGTATTAATGGTGAAATCATTTTATGATTTAATTTTATTCGACAGTGGCATATCTGGGGTTCTGTGCCTTTTATAGAAAGAAGAAGGGTGGGTAACAGCAGCTTAATTACAGCTCCAAAAATATTTGTTATGGTTCCTTCAGTGTCACTAATGGAGGATCACCTTTTTCAGGAAAAGGGAGAGTTATACCAGACTGGCCCCTGCAAACTGGCTTGCCATATTTATTTATGCAATTTATGCCCTTCTTTTCATCCCAAAAACAATCAAAGGGGGGGGCAGTCACAAGGCACAGCAAGGCAGCCCAAAACCTATAGAAGGGCCCAACAACAAGTCAGAAGAAAACACAACAGCCTGTGTACACCACCTGCCAGCTGGCTGCCTAGACTACACTGCCTAATCAAAAGGCTTGTCAGAAAAGAATACTTTCACCTGATGCTGAAAACTGACTGATGCTGGAACCCAGCAGTTCAGTGGGAAATTCTGACAGGCACTCACTCAATATGACCGTCTCCATAGCCACCTCGAAAAGAAGAAGCAAACAGGTCAGGCAAGCCGTATCAATAAACCAGTTTTGGCAGTTTTCATCTCCACCAGGAGCAGTTCTTTCATAACACTTACGGATCGAGTTTGCCCAGGCCAGATCAGGCCACCCCAAAATACTTTGCTGTTTAATTGGAAGCCATAAGTTGTTGCTGGGGAAAGTCCTTCGCCCTCAAGACTGTGAGGACTGCAGCTGAGCTCTGAAGGGACAGGAGTGGGGAGTGGATCCCTGTATTCTTGCTAGCTAAAGAAATAGGAACGCTGCATCCCGGGGCCCCTCTGGTTCCACTGTGTCGCTGTTGGTGCCAGTGGGACCTCTGAGGCCCCGCTCTGAGTTCTGGAAGCCCACTCTTTGCTAGGCGGTGTGTCAGCCAAAGAGCCCGCTGGCAGACTTCAGCTGAGGGACATGTTGATTCAGGGAGAGGCTCGCTCTGCCGCATCTCGAAGGATGAACACGAGGACACATCTGGATTGAAGCCAGTGCCCACAATTTCTTACATTCCCTGTTGTGTCTTTTGAGGTTTTGTTCTTCACAGCGGAGCCCGATGGAGGTACTTCAGCACCACGGAAAGCTCCAAGTAGCGATAGGCTGCTCTTCGGCGCTATCGCGATGCGTGCACTGAGGAAACAGGCACATTTTCATTACGCCTCTTGCTGCCTTTCCTTCTGCGCTGCTCCAAAAAAAATGTAATATGTGGGAAGAATCCATTTCCACTTCAACATTATGCATGGCACATGCCCTTGACCATCCTGCACGCAGCGAAGGGCAGGGTTTCCTGCCACCCGTTTGCTCGAGCCTTTTCTTAGTGAGCAAAGCTTAAAGAGGAGTTAATTCCATGCTCTTATTTTAATAGACTCACATTTAAAACGGAATTAATCCAGTCACCCTCCCTCCCAGAACAAAAGGAATCTGCGGGCTCAGTTTTCTGAATACCACTGACGGTTTAATCTCTTCTGGAGCAGTGAAACGGCAGGTCAATTGATGAAAAGACCGTGGCCCAGAAGAATCACAGATTCCCAAGAAGTGAAAATGATATTCTGCAGCTGCTATAAAAATCAGATTAGATGGCGTGAGACTTCCCAAGGGAACGTGATCAAGGGAAAGAGCACCACAGACCTTAATATATCACAGCGTGGAATCCTGGTTTGCTATCAAGCCAAACTAGTGGAGACCACAAACGCAATTCCCCTGATCAGATTGCCAGAGTCCTGCTGCCTGGTTCCAGCAATTATGCCTGTAATTTTGCAAATCATCTTGCGCCACGGCTGGATTTGCAGCCTGAGTGAGCCATGGAAGTGGTTTGATGAGATTCTTTTGTGCTGCATTGTCCAACCCACAGAGGCAGCCCCATACTAGTGGCAGCGTCCACCGATCCCTTGCACCAGGGCGAAGCACACTTTGGCTTCCCTTTCCCTGCAAAGTAATTCCACCAGCGGTGCTGGGTAGCTGAGTTTAGCCACCATTTAAATTTCCCACAATGCCCTGGAGCAATGCTCCACTGGGGGATTGCAGGAAATGAAAATGTTTGCCTGACCCACCATAGGTGGCCTGGTCACCTACTTTACAGAGGATGGTCCTCTGTCTTGAAGTGCTGGCGAAGGATGCCTTTGGGCAGGACGTGAAGCAGTGACCCCACTCCAGGAGAAGAACCGAGCACCTGCACTCAGCAGTTTTTCAGCCAGCTGAGAAAACACGCCGGTCACTGTCTTCTCTGCTATAATGAGATGCATTCCTGTTTAAATTGTGGCAATTATTTTTCGTATTTCACGCACATTCACCTGCAAATTATATATAATCTGCATCCTCTTTTGCCCCCCTTTTGGTGCTGTATTTTGTCTTTTTTGGCGGTTTGTAAATGGCCAACCTACTGACTTCAACACTCAAAGACTGGATGAGGCTGGAGTTGGGCACAGACAGAATGCAATAAATACATGCCAAAAGCAATAAGAATATTCCCAAAGTTGACCTGCAGAGCAACAGGCCTTTTAACCACCGCCACAAAATGTTTTGAATATGCTATCAGAGCATCTCCTGCATACACACAATTTCCTTTACAGTTTCCAAAGCAATCTGACTTCTGTCCAACAAGTAAGTGTTTTTATAGGCAGCTTTGAAGAGAACCCTTAATGGAATGCAGCTTCGTATTGTGGCACATCGTTTCCAGAATGATGGCTTTAGGACTGTATGAAATGATTAATTGCCGTTCCCCTGCAGACTGCATTAGCTTGCATCAAGGTTCCACAGACCCTCGTGGCATCATATATTATGAAGAACAAATGTAAATGAATCAGCAGGAACGGGATCCAGTTTTCAACCGGGGGCAGGAGGAAAAGCCCTGAAGCCCATTAGAAAAACAAATAAAGAGCTAAACCCCATTTTCTGACAGCTGAAGGGCACTGCTTTCCCATTCAATTACGCTCTGCAAAATGCCCCCACCCCCAATCCCACATGCTTCTGCTTGTAGCCTTTTAAATCAAGTCCCTTTATCTGCAGCATCATTAATGGCCAGCGCTCTGACATAAATGTGACATGTTATCCATATTAAACATGCCAGCGGACCTGGCTGATAGGGACCGGCTTCCAGGAGGCTGGAAGCTAGCTGGGATGTGACACGGGCACAGAAAATCCAAGGTCTTGTTCTCACGCCTTCTGCTGACTTCCACAAATGCATATAAATAACTTCAATATAGTTTTTACACAATAGTCCCGGATTTAAAGCAAGGCTGTCCAGTGCTGTATTCTTCAGTGCTGCTGTTAGGTAATTTTGGACCCAGAGGTCTTGTTGGGGTGGAAGACCTGTGAATTCAGGAGGGCTGGATTTCTTCCAGCCTGGAGGCTGAATCCCTTTTCAGTAAAGCTCTTGGGGTGGGTGAGGTTTAAGGCTGTAGGGAAAAAAGCAAGAGGGGTGAGGACAAAACCACCCCGACTCTTATGCGAAGGGGGCGGCATATAAGTTGTTTAAATCAACGAACAAAACCTCAAAAGACACAACAGGGAATGTAAGAAATTGTGGGCACTGGCTTCAATTCCAGATGTGTCCTCACGTTCATCCTTCGAGATGCGGCAGAGCGAGCCTCTCCCTGAATCAACATGTCCCTCAGCTGAAGTCTGCCAGCGGGCTCTTTGGCTGACACACTGCCTAGCACAGAGTGGGCTTCCAGAAGTTTTTCTGAGCACCCCAAATGCACAGAATTCATGGGCTTTGGACCATGTTTGGGACCTTCCACGCGGTGCATGAACACCAGAGAGCTGCCTGGCTGCATAAAACAACTGCAGGTACTGAAAAGTCAATAAAAAAGATTTTACATGGCATATACTGAGAGAGAGAGAGAGAGAGAGAGAGAGAGAGAGAGAGAGAGAGAGAGAGAGAGAGAGAGAGAGAGAGAACGCACAAAGGTACTTGAAATCAGCTTTTGGAGGGACTTGATTTGGTTTGGTTTTGATTCTGTAAGTCCAAATTGCAACTTTGTCCCCAAGCGACTTATTGATCTTTGGCTCCAGGCTGAACCTGGGCAGCAGCTGCTACAGTGCATCATGCTCAGCCATCGCTGTGCATTGTTTCCATGACTTTCTACTTTATCACACCTGTCCATGCTCCTGGGGAAACATCCAATACCCAGAAGCCATGCCTCTTCATGGCTTTCCTAAAATCTCATTTGTTTAAGGTTCTGCCGGTTAAATTTCCTCTCAGGAGCCCAAAAAGGAGAGGCTTAGTCATCTATTCTGCTCAGTGTATTTCCAGCTTACAATTCATATTTTTTCAGGGCAATTGACATTTCTTTTCTTCCTCTCTCCCCACTCGAAGAGTTTCCTGAGATGCAATCTTCATGAATAAGTGACTAAGTGCAGCTACGATTGGCACTGTGCGTGTTCTGGTGCACTATGCAATCAACATAATTTTAGCCGAATGTGCAGGAAGATTATCAGAACACAGAAACAGTTTGACCAACTGGAAAGGAAGGCAGAATAGCCCGGTTTACAATACCAAACAACAGGTCATTGTGTTTTTGCTTGTCCCAGCCTAAATAGCACCACGGATGCTAGAAAAGCTGTTGTGAAACCTACAAGAGTAGTCACTCGACTTAAGGTGCAAAATGCCTAACCCATCCTCTCACCTCCATTCATCACCTCCTTTGGGCAGGGACCTGTTCTCCCCTGCAGAGGAAGGCAGGACGTGCTCCAACGGAGCCAGGCTCAGGGAGTCAAGGTTCAATCTAGATGCCAGGAAGCACTTCCTGACAGTCAGGACCCCTGGGGCATGTAATGGGCTTCCACAGGAGGTGGTTGGTTGAGGCCCCATCGGTGAGGGTGCTCAGGGACAGGCTGGACATGAACATGGTGGGCATGTCGTGAGTGGAGTCGGCTGGAGCTGGGGGTCAGACTAGATGGCCCAAGAGACCCCTTCCAACTCTCTCTGTTTCTCTGTTTCTGTTTTGTCTTTGCAGAAACATGGCCCATGCAACCATTTAGGCATGTCTTTGCAACAGGGGTGTGCAAGCTGTGGGCCATGCAGCCCCCAGGTGGGGAAAAGGCCAGCGGGATTAACACCAGGAAGAGTGGTCCCGAGACAGTTGGCAGAGGAAGGCCTTATTCACCATTAAGTCAGGGAAACTGTCCTTGCCTCTGATCAGTGAGTGGACAGAAGAGCAGTTGGAAGGTATTTCAGGCTGTGACCCCCTGCACTTTAACTGGGCTGATATGTCTTAAGTGCCAATTATTCCCTATAAAAATGGGTTTCCTCAGCTTAGCGCTGAAGAAAGTCTCTGCCCTCCATGATCCCGATATCTTCCTGGCATGCCTGAACCTTGCTGCACCGAAGCTTATTTCTGAGAAGCCTCTGCTCTGTTTCCAGGTGCAGCTGTAGAAAACTACATAGCCCTCCCCTTGACTCAGACCCCTGTAACAAGGACAACAATAATTGAGCGGTTTACTGACATCGCGAAGCACATGAGAGGACAGGGGAGCCAAACTAGGTAGACATTTCTTGGAACCAGAAGAAGCTGCTAGCTTGTTAAATAGCCACTTTTATGCTGTCTCGGTAAGTATCTTTCCTCTTGAGTAACCTAGAAATGTAATCTGAGGGTCTCATTATAGGTTGCTGAAGGCAAATGAGCTGCTTGGAAATAGTCCTAACAACATTAAGACAAGATATGTTGGGTTATCAGAGGTTTGCAGACATATGTTTTGAGAATAACAGTCTGATGCTGACAGGCAGGGCAGGGACAAAAATGTTCAACAGGAATATAACATGTATTGTTATTACCATCATCATTGTTATTAATAATTCAGACAGGGGCAGTGGAAGAGAGGAGGAGGAGGAGGAGGGAGGGGGGGAGGGAGAAGGAGAAGAAGAAGGGAGAAGGAGAAGGAGAAGCCCAACTATGAGCTGATTTGACTAGAAGAAGCCACAGCCTTTAGTTTCCAAGGGCTGAGCAGGGCCGTTCAGGACAGGACATTTTGGAAGGCTTTCCCTCAAAGAGCCACCATGCATTGAAGACATGTTGGCATGCAACAAACCTGAGCAACCCTGAGTGCATCACTTCCTCAAGCTTCCCATGAGTACCATTGTGAATATTACAGACTGACTGCAAAAAGGTGAACCATACAGTGGGTGATTTCACCCCGATCATCTTGAGATGCTGATGTTTCTTAGGTCAGTGGGGCTTCTTATCCATGGCAGCTTCTACCCTGAGCCGCATAGGAACTATCCATGGTGATGGACCTAGTTTGGGCATGCTCATCACCAGTCTCAGCCTGCGCTATTGATCAGGGAACTCCTAGGCAGTGCTTGTATCTTTTTCTGTGATGGAGCTATAACTCCAGCTGCTATGCTGCATCAGTGACAGAGAAAACCTATCACAACTAAGAAAGCAGAAACAAAAAACTGCATTGCACTGCATCCATCATTTCTAATATGATTAATGGGGCAATTCTGCTTGAAGGGGGAAAAAAGTCTACTGCTCCCAGCATCCTCCCGCCCTGCATAGGATTTTGCCCTAAAGAAACGGAACAGAACTGCTGTTCTGCATAACCAATTATGAAATTTCAGCCTGAAGAGACTGCACTCAACCAATACTCCCTACTTAATACTGTGAATTACAATGGCACATTCCCATAATGCATTTCTTTGATGATCCAATTGCCAATATCAGATGTGTGAGTGCAAAGTTTTGTCACTTTCAAAACAAAGGTCTGCAAGATCCTGAAAAGCTCTGTTGACTTCGGAATTCTAAGACAGGTGACCCATATCACATTTTCAGTCATCCAGGAGGGGAGATGTTCATCCAGATGGCGAAAAGGAGTGACGTTCACAAGATGCATCCTCCTCTAGATGACAACCAGCACATGAGGGTGCCGGCAGAAGTTTTTCTGCTCTTTGAGATGCAGTCATTATGATGCCGGCGGTACACTAAGGGAGCCATCTCATGAATGGTGCCCTCACTGCTTGGATACCCAGGAATTTGGGGTCCTCCAAGATTCCTACGCCATCCTGGGCTGAAGCAACAGAGCCAAAGCAGTAGGGGAAAATTCCCCATCCTCCATTCCCTGTATTTGCACTAAACAGCCCGGCTGCACTTTGGAAGAGGAGAGGACTGATCATATCCTAGCTTCTCCAGTCTCTGTCTGATGTCGTGCCCCCTTTCTCCTGCTCCAAAGTCAATTGGGGAAACAGCCAGTATGATTCCCTGCACACTGCTTGTGACCTCTGTTCCCCTTCCTAGCCCAGAACACTGCCCCGGGCTCAGAAGTGCCTCCTGATCCATCTCTGGTCCCTAGCACCCTTCTCCAGGGAACCCAACATTGCTCTCGCAAGCTGTTTTGACTTTATTATGTCAGGGACTACAGTAACAGCTTGGTGGCAGAATATCTGCTTTCCATACAAGAAATCCCAGTGGAAAGATATGAGAAACAGCTAATGAGAAAGGCCTTCATTTGTTCTGTGGAACTGGAGTGATGCTGTCCATCAGCGCTGATGAATACAGGGCTGAATGTCCACATCCCCATCAGCCAAGACCGAGTATTTCCTCAGCTCAATCCTGAATGTGATCACTCACAAGAATGTGTGAGTTAAATGGGAAGAGCTGCCAAACAAGGCTGTTTTTGGATTCTTTGCAGGATTAACATCACAATGAATGCCCCTCCTCCACCCTGGGGTTCTCCTTTCTCTGCCCTTCAGTATGTTCCACGACAACCACTAGGTGGTGCTGTGGTATAGCAGAATCGCACACATACACAAGAATTTCAACCCACCCAGTCCAGGTGCTACCAGACTTGCATTGATCTAAATAAAGCCACGGAAAAGCTGGCAAAGAATGGAAGAGCCCTGAGAGATTGTAATGTCTACAAAGGGCCATGAATAAGGAATCGCAAGGCACAAGAAACTCCTTGAGCACAAGGTCTCATAGAAAATGTCTGTCTTTGGCTCTAACATCCCCTGAATCATTCATTTTGCCAATATATTTTGAAGCAATCATATCTTCTGATGCTAACCTCCAGAGAAGGAACATAAATACCACCTGCTACAGAATGCTTCGCTGCAGAGAGTAACCAGAGTTAGATCATGCATACAGATATTGCTGCAATTTGTCATAGCAGTGAATTGCTGGCTGGAAAAATACAAGACGTAAAGGTTCGTTTTGATGCTCATCAGTGCTCTTGTAATGACAATAAAACACAGTGCTGGCTCATGTAGAGAAAACTTGTGTCAGCCGGTCTGATTTCCCAGAGGGCAACGGCAGCAAGATTCAGTTTTTGCAGCTCGCAAACAGTCAAGAAAGCGATCTGGTAAATATTGCTGTGCTAAGCATTAACCTGCCAAATTCAATATTGTGCACACTGTGTGTTCTGAAAACTCTAACTTCAACAGAGTCTATAATTGGGAAGATTGTATGAAAACAATGATTTAGAAGATTGCACTCCAATGTTTTGCCAGAACTTTTCAGTTCTGGAAAGACTTTGCAACAAACTCCAATCATTCCTGCCATACACACAATTATTTCAACTTTATTTTTAAAGTAGGAGATGGTTTGGGTAATCGAGATTAAACTAGTGATTTGCGTATTATATTCTGCCTAGCATTGCTAGGCAAGATATTTTGCTGCTTCAAGTAGCAATGTGGGTGAACTCTTAGCAGATATGCATTAGCCCCAATTAATTCACATCTGCTCATTTGGGTGAGGGCAAATTTACACTACTGTGAATTGGTACAAGTCAAACTAAATTCTCCCATTTAAAAAAAAAAATCTGATTAAAAAAATCAAAATCCACACATCCCTTCTCTGAGGCAAATAACAAAATGGGACTCCTTTCCATTCTGCGTTAAAAAGCCTTTTCAACCAGACTGACAATTAAATCTTCAGCACCAGAGAGTGGGCAATTAACGGAACCTTCAATTTTTGAAAGAGTAACCTTTAGGCATAATTTTTAAAAATATGGAAATTTGGTGTGCCTTTGTTGAACTACACTTAATTATTCTTAATCACCCAATGCACCCCAGATTAAGATACAGAATCCTTTGTAAAAGTTCACATCTCCTTGGAATTCAGATTCCGTGACTTTTAGTAATTGGCAGCAGCAAGCGTGACAAGTGCAGTGGGGTAAAATGTTGGACTAGTCCACCCCAGGATACTATTTATGGAGTTTATTACTTTTAGGATCATCTCTGCAAAGGAACAGAGATATTAAAGAAAGGTGGGCAGCTGCCCAGTTCTTTCCTAGACAACTCTGGCCACATTCAGCTCTGCTTGCATAACTGTGCTGAGCCGCATTTGATCCTGATGGCAAGGCCAATGCCTTTGAAAACTCGGAGTTCATTAGGGGAATTTAGTAAGGAATGGAACACTCTTTAAATATGCAGACATGAAAGAGGTTAATTATAAATGTAATTTAGGGAAGCTGTAGATCAAAGTAAAAATGCAAACAAGTTAGACCCAAGTCATAGAAATTGCTGGTATATTGGCACAATAATAGATGCCCCTATTTGCATACAAAAGGCTTTTATCTTCCACAAGAATGCAAAGATAAAAGGAAATGGTAGGAGATGTTTTATGGTGCAAGGCTATACAACTGCCAGGACTTGTTTTCCAGCCCCTGCCATCATAGGAAGAGAATTTATGCATAATCCTTGTAAATAAACCCAACTAGAGCAACTCATGATGTACCAGTTAAGGAATAATCCCAATATTGCTCTAAAACGAGAGGGGGGGAACAATTTTGAAAATGGGGATAATTTAAAAGCATATAGACATTAGTCAGTTCTTCTTTCTATATGTAAATTGCTTGTGACCTGAAGAAAGCTGTTGGGTTCATTATCAATATTTGGTTAAAGAGACCATTTTGCAGGGGAATAATAAAACAGGGCAATATTTACTTGGAGAACATCTCACAGTGCCGTTTAGGCAGGAAATTGTCCTATGACTCCCAGTATTCCTGAGCCAATGTGGTTGACTGGAGAATGTCGGACCATTTTGTCTATCCCAACTTTCCTACAGTTGAGTGTTATTGCATTCCAGTGCTCTCCCTGCTTCCAAGGCTCCATGATGGTGTTGTTCTTATGAGATGCCCAATCATCTCCAGCCTATGGCAACCAAAAATGTTCTGCCCTTGGTACCCCATCTCAGGTCAAGGCAGCGGCTTCCTTGATGGAGTCCATCCATCTCACAGTTGGTCTTCCTTGTCTTCTTCTGCCTTTGACTTTCCCTAGCATGACTGACTTCTCCAGTTAGCCCTGCCTTCTCAAGATGTTCCTGAAATGTGACACTCAGTTTTATCATTTTTATTTGCAGGGCCAATTTCAGCTTGATTTGATCTCAGATCCACTTGCCTGCTTTTTCCAAAAGAGCCAGTGTGGTGTGGTGGAGAGGGTGGAGGTCTGGGAACCCAACAGATCTGGGTTTTAGTCCGCATCTGGCTGCAAATCTTAACTGCTGACTCTGGACCATTCTCTCCCTCTCAGCCTATATCACAGGGTTTTTGCTGGGGAAGGACTATGTAGCTGGACTATGTAAAGGAAAAAATGTGGGATGCAAATAAATAGAATGTTATTCTCCCCCAGGAAAACCTATCATTTGAGGCTCAGGATCTGCTTCAGAACACTTTCCTCAATATCTTCATTATTTTTCCTTCTTTGAGATTTTGCAAGTCTGCGTGCATCTCATGATCCAGATGCAAAACATTTTATCAGTGCTTATTACCATAGATGTTATACTCATATACATCCAAGTCTCATTAAGAAACATGACATGTAAAAGAATGTTTTGTGGAGTAGAAAGAACAAATATTGATCCATCTACACATTTCTGTAGGCTACTCTGTATCTCATACATGAGAAAATGATTTCACATTTCAGGATGATATTTGCTAGCAAATTCAGTTCCCACGGACCAGCAGCACCGAGACATGCCCATTTGTATACGACATGCTTGGAAATGGTTATGAATTTGAATCAGAAAAGCAAAAATGCACAATGTTTTATGCATTAGGGCAGAGATGCTGATGAAACCTACAACGCAGCCATCATCTTTGTGCTATGGATGCCTCCCTGGAATGGCTCAATACAGCGACTCCTATTAAGCCAACAGGCCATGGCATGCCTAGGTTCCGTATTTCTAGCTGTAATGGCATATAAGATGAATGGACAAATTTGTGTAAGTCTGAACGGCTCAGGGCCAGGAGAGCAGAGGGATCCTCTCCTCCCACATATGTGTGCCCAGACCCCAAGATGGTCCTCAGCGGTCTTTCTCCTCAGGAACTCCTGCAAAGGACATGAGGTGTGTGGTTACCAAGAAGCATCTCTTCTCTCTTGTGGCACTCCAACTGCAGAATGAGTTGCCCAGAGAGGCTTCCCTGATGACTACACTGTACTCCTTCTGGCACCAGATGAAGACCTTCTCAACTCCCCAGGCATTTTGGTCTCTCAGGGGAACTCCTAGGGCCTCCGGGCATTGTCTGCGAGGCCAGAGGATTCTCTGGAGTCCCTGCTCTGCCTCCTCGCAGCTTGTAAGATTGAACCAGGCTAGCTGCCCCACTCCCCAGGGTCACAACTGTCCCTTGGAAGAGGAAAAAGGGAGCATGCTGGCAGCAAGAAGTGGGGGAGACCAGGACTGTGTTGTTAAGCTGCTTCCTTCCCTCCCCTTCCCAGGCACTAAATCTAGAAAGCTGAGAAACAGTGATCTAGAAGAAATGCTCACTGCAGCACCTCACTGTGGCACAGGGTACATGTACACCTTCAAGTTTGGAAGCTTACACACATCTGTGTGTGTAAGTATTACTCCCTCCATTTCTATTTTAAATCTGTTATTGTATTGTAAAACTGAGTGTTTTTCTTCATCAAATTAGCATAACAGAAGAAGTGAGAGCTAGGTTGTATCCTAGGAAAAAAAGAGGTGTCAGAACAAGGACAAGATCCAAAACAGAACCTTCATTTGTTCAGCGACTTATAATAGGATGTCTTTCCAGTAGACATGCTGCTCCGAAACACGGTTATTTGGGCAGAGATCTTCTACGGCATGAACATTCAGCTGGTAAAGGACATTGCAGATCAAGTAACCTTGCAGGTAAAACAAGAGACCCATATAGTCCACAACAGAGTCAGACCCCTTTTTGCAAATGGACGCTCCAGATGTGAGCTGTGTTTTTGGTTGTCTAGAACACTTCCGGCCAGGGCTGGCCAGGGCATGCTGGGAGCCAAAGACTTACTTTCTGTCTAAACTTATGTGGCATTGCAACTTTTGCCTCTCAAGTGATGGAACTTGCAGGCTGCATAGGGTTAAAAAAGAAATCCAGTCAGACAGTTCAGCCCTTGAGCTCATATTATACAATAACATGTAGAAGTTTTCTTTAGAACCGGATTATTCCCGAGTAAGATTGTCTCCCTGCTGCTCATATGAATACAAATGAGCAGATTGCAAATGGTAAATGATACTCTGGCATCATTGACATGAGTAATGATTTTCCAAAAGACATTTCAAAAGGCGTTCTCATTTTCTCCCCAATAATTAACTGATCATAAGTTATGATCAGACTCAATTCATACCTGGCAAACATTTAATCAACGCATACCCTGCGGTCAGTCAGTCAGTCAATATTGCACAGGGGGGGAAAGAACTTACAATGTACCAAGCAACACAAAAGATACCCAAACCTACAGTATAAATTAATCCCAGCGTAAGCTGCACTGTGTCTACAAGCAGCAATGCACCCCAGAAACCTTTTGTGGCATTTGCCACGGCCTTTCCACTTCCATTTTTTTAAACAAGAAAAAGCCACAAGAACACATTTTCTTACCAGCCACTGGGATCACGTCCAAACTAAGTGATAATATACAGCTGTTGCCATCTTCACCTCCCATAATGCTTCTGGGTCACCCCTGCTGTTCACATCCCAAACAAATGAAACCACCAGGTCAAAACAAGGGAAAGATGTAAAGGGGACTTTGACACTTCTTTCTATAGGCTATAGGTAATCATGGATATAATCCAGTAATAGTAATTCATAAGCAACAGCCTCCCAACTATCAATAATATACCCTCCTTTCTTTGACAGGTGCAAATATGTGTGTGTGACTGAGCACATGTTGAGAAAGCAACTGGCAATGGGGAACTCTAAATTGCACAGAAAGAGTCCAATTACATTGTGTGTTGTGTAAGTCATATGACCGCAGACCTTTGGAATGGACATGCATGGACTGGGCTGGGGCCAGCCAGCAGAACCTGGTGACTCCAACATGATCAGGGCTGTTGATTCACTCTGGATTTTACTCTCAACTTTTAAGGAACTATCCATGACGTTGAACCTACTTTGGGGGATTGGGTTTAGTGCCATGGATAGCTCTAGCGTAAAATCCAGACTCACTGGATGCAGTCGTGCTAGGCAGAAGAGGAGGAGGAAGCCAACCACGCGATGAATGAATTCCATAAAGGAGCCACTGCCCCAAGTCTGCAAGAGCTGAGCAGGGCTGTGAAGGACAGGACAGTGTGGGGACACTCATTCGCCGGGCTGCCATAAGTCAGAGATGGCTGGATGGTGTGTAAGAACAATATCCAGAGCAGGTAAAAGGTCCTGCTTTCACTGGAGACCTCATCCTTCACTGGAACATGCTGTTAGAATCCCACTGGTTTCCCTTTGGTGGAAGTGGGAAGAGAGAGAGTTCCTCATGGCTCATGGAGCATCACCATCCTGACTCATCTGCCACGCCGACCTTCCCTTCATGGTGAGCAAGGGCAGAAGGCAGGCAGGCAGGCAGGCAGGCACCAGACTGGTAGGATGGTCTTGTTGCTCCCACCCTATCCCCTGGATCCTTTTCAAATGCCACCTGCTCATGACTGCGGAAACAGCAGGAGAGAAAGCGATGCTCCACAACCAGCAGGTTCACAAGAAAAAGGAGAGGAAAATGAAAATTAGTGCTTTCTAAATGCCATAATAAAGTGATTCTCAAAATACTTTAAGAGCTAATTATGCATAAAGTCATGCATAAAGGCTTCTAATTTTGTTTACAGAATTTATATTATATTTATCAGTGAATTAAATTTCACTTCTGCAAGCCTGCATTTAGTCCCACAGTATGCAGTGCCAGACCCTTTGTAGAGGAAAGGAACGGATCCTGGCCATCTCAGACCCTGGGGGCCTTTGGGGAATCCTCATGCAGACCTCCACTGAGGGACAACTTCTCACTTCCTTGCTGGTCCCTCCTCATGTAGGTCAAAGTCTCCAAGCTGCTGCCCAGTATGAAGGCCATGGCAACTTGGATACATTTCCCACAAGGCTGTTGGACGTTCTCCCTCCCAAAAATTTGGGAGAAGGAAGCACTGACTTCTCATAGCCCCAGGGTGGGCAGCTGTGCAAGGATGTAACCATTTCCCCCATTCCTGTGTTCCTCCTGAGGGAAGAGGGATGGAAAGAGGAACTCCCTGCATTCTGCACTGTCCCTGAAGAAGTGACTAAGATAAAGGGGCAGTGGGAAGGAGGGCTTTGTGGATGTGGTTGAGAAGGAGCGCCTAGGCCCAGGGAAAGCCTGCAGCTCCATGGCAGGGCCCCACTCTGCATGTAGAAGCTCTCCAGTTCTCTCCCCAGTAGGGCTGGGCAAGAGCCCTGCCTGGATTCCTGGTGAGCTGCTGCCAGTCAGGGTCAGCTAAATGGATCCTGGGCCCGATGCAGTACAAGGCAGCTTCTGGAGTTCCCAGGAAGAGGCTTAGCTCAGGGGCAGGGACCTGCTTTGCATGCAGAAGGGCACGGGTGCAATTCTCAGCATCTCCAGGAGGGCTGCAGAAGAATGGACAGCAGCTGCCAGCCAGTGTTGGCGATACTGAGTTGGATGGACCATGGACTTGGTATATAGCAGCTTCCTATGTTCCTATCAAATGAGAGCATGCAATTATTGTATGAATAGCAACAACAACAGAGGGGAGTAGTGATTCATGCTGAGTCTCCACAAACTGCCTTTTTCCTCCACAAGGAAAAAGGGTTAGGCCAACAAGGAACAGTAATATCTGCCTTCCGGGATCAGGCAGCAGAAAGCCACTAGAATCAAAGACCAAGACATCTTCTGCAGACAGCAATGTTTCTTTTTGGTCCTTTGCTTTGAAGGTGCAAAAGATTCCCACAGTCCTCAAGAAGTGTTTGAGTCAGAACAGCTCTGAGAAATACCTCTCGGTTTGCCAGTGTGAGCTCCCCTCACTGGAAATCTGTGTTAAGAAAAAGAATATTTAATTCTGAAGAGTTCAATTCAATCCATCAGGTCCTACTGGCAGTTATTTTAAAAGAAATTAGAGCATCAATATTTGTAATTTAGACGCTCTTGCTGGTATACGATGGAACAATAAAAAGAGGATTATTTGAGTATGCTTCGGGAAAGAAAGTCCATTTAAATTATTCAAAAACAATTTGTCTTGTAAGCAAAATACAAATGGCATTTACATTAATTTTCAGCTGTTAGGAATTACAGCTTCAGGGCTTGGCTGGAATGAGTAACAGAAACTGTAGAGCAAGCTGTGCATAGGAGCTATGCCAATGCTCGCAACCAGTGGCGTGTTGTTGTCTCCAGTGATCTGCGGCCCTAAAGCCAGGCGCCAAGAGAAAGGGATCGAGGGTACAGTCCCATCACCTCCACTCCGCAAGATTTATGCTCCAAACGAGGCACGGAAGCGGCGATTCCTGTCACGTACGCACCAAGCACCCTTGTTTCTATCGAGAGGGACATTGTCAATCAACCAGGATACAAAGGAGACTCGGACGCCAATATGAATTGACGTAAGTCCCAACCTCCTGCCCTGCTCCCGGTTAAGCCACTTCACTCCCTTCCAAAGTACATTTGCAAGCTCCAGGAAGGCAGCTGGGACAGGTTTTCCCATGCCAGAGAGGCCTCCACCTTTAGTCCCCAACCTCTCAGAGGTGGAATCCTGCATAATCCTATGCCCCACCCTAAGCTTCAGAGAAACGTGGAGAATCCAACCAAGAAACATCTGCTGCAATGTATTTTCTCTGAATTAGTGACATTTTCAGAATGAAAGCACTATGAAGACAGCCTAAATTCACCGGAGACCGAAAAGACTGAAGTTTTATGCAGCCTGCTACATCGGTTGTCACCTGATGCAGTGATATTAAAATCCAGGGGACTGGATAATATACATGTCAGGCTAGAATCCATCTGAGGGCTCATTTGAACTTTACATTTATGCTTGAGTAAAGACAGTTCATGAGACAGATAATGGATAAAATGAGAGAGAGAGAGGTGCACCAGCATTGTGGCATTGTGAAAGCTACATGTGTAACATTCGGTTCATCCTTCTCCTTTACAATACTCAGAAGAGCTCATCAGGAAAGGACGCACACACTGTCAAATATTTTAAAGGAACTCAGCTGCAATGACATGTGTGCTCACCACGGTTAACCAAAGACCCCAAGCTCCTTGGCTTCTCACAGTCCATGCTGGCTTCTGAGGTCTCCAGGGATCTCCCTGCCGTCTTACAGCCATTGCCACCATTGCTCTTCCGCCGCCTCCTCATGGCTACAGCACCCTGGCTTAACAGAGGCAGGGGCATCTCCTGCTTTTTCTTCTCCCCACCATCACTGGCTGAGCCAAATGATGTGGAAGAGGCCACCCCTGTCATCAGGCAGAGTGAGATGGTTGCCTCGGGCAGCACATGCTCAGTGGTGGCAGCACCATGATGGAGGAGAGGGCGCCAAGTCCTGCAGCCTGCCCTGTGTCTGCTAAGCTGGCTGCTGCCCTTGGATGTGGTGGAAGATGCTGTCACATCGAAGGAAGACTCAACAGCCACGTTCGCGGCTCTGGTACATGAAAGGTGAGAGAGCACCATCATGTTCTTCACATGACGGAGGAAAGGGGCTTGGGGCAGCCCTGACAGAGCTGAGCTTCAGCATACCAATGGACACAAGGAGCAAATGCTACCCCATCCATCCACATGCAAATTTACTGGCTCTGGACTGGCCCTTCACTTGGAGGAATGTATTCATGGGAGATGAATCTCCTGGCAAGGAAGCAACTGCTGCTCTCAGGATCATCAGCTCTGATCCAGCTTTCAGAATTCTGGATGTCACAATCAGGACACTCCAGCTTTGAAGGAAAGGGGCCTTCACACCGCTTCCTCATATCTCGGAGGCAATTGGCGACGATAGAAACATCTAAAGTGGAAACAGCACTCCCAGCAAACATCTGGGAGCACTTTTCAGAGTTCCAACACTGCCTCAGAGCAAAGCTACATTAAGGCTGCTGTGAAAATTGAAAGGGGACCACCCAGCATGGGTGCTAATCCATCAGACTGGCAGAATCCATATCTGTATTTCAGCTCCTCGTTGAAGGAGGACATGGGAAATGATCTGATATTGGTGTAGTAACTTAGAGTTGGCCTCATTTATTTTCACATCTCTTTTGAACTTAGAAGTCCAATCCATACAATCAGCCCAGAAAATTACAAGGGGAAAAGCCAGCTGTTATCACTACCGTGCCTTTTTCACTGTAATAATTTAGGGCTTAATGGAGCAAAAAACAAGAACTATGGAATTTAGTGAGTCTGGCTTGGCTGATGGCGGATATTCATCACACAGATTTCAGTTTTGCCTGTGTTAATCTGAGATGGACAGACTGGGCTTGTCTTAATTATAGGCTTGATCAATGGCTCCCTGCTGCCTAAAACAAAGATTAATGCGTGTGCATCCCATGTATTTGTGGAGGAGTCTCCTGCGTTGGTGACGGTATGTGTGTTTAGGTTTTACTTATCAGAGCACTTTGGCCTCTTCCACCGAAAGTGCGTATGCTGAGTGAACATTGGAAAACACCTGAGCAGCTTTTGGACAATGCATCCAAACATTCTATGGGAAGAAGGCCGATGAAGAACAAAGATGCAGAGAAGTGCCTATAAGACACAAAGGGCATGTGACTCACACTTCACCATGGCACAACAGTCCACCTTGGGTGATCAGCCACACAGGGTTGTGAACCAGCCCAGTTTCTGCCAAGAGGCCCATGTTTCACAGACAAGCCACCCTGAGAATGCATGGCTGGTGCTAGGGTTGTTGAAAGCTGTGATGGCATCTTGTGTCATCTGAACCTGGCACAGCCCTCTTATCGTGGGTTGCTGAGGATTGCTGGAGAGCCGCCAGGGCACGTGCCACTTGCCTTGCACAATCACACACCAGAGGGTGCTCTTCCACCATGGCCAGAATGGCACTCTGGAAGGACCACCTCCTCTCTGGCTTTAAGCAAAGATTAGAGCTTCAAAACTGTGTAATTGGGGGTGTCGTTTTTATTATTATTGCTGCTGGTGGCAGCGGCAAAAGATATACCCTTCAAATTAAGGAATTTGCTTTCTGTAGCAGAGGAACTGAATGTACCTCACAGCCTGGCCCACCTTCACAAAAATCAACCTGTATTTGTTGACCAGTCTGTCTCAGGAAGCTTGTGCTACTGTGACCACCTTTAATAAATAATCAGGAATCAGAAGTCCTTGCAAGGGAATCCTTGCACCACCCAGACATCTAGCAGGAGATGCAATTCCACCTTCTAAAAATGTATCTCATCTTTTTGTTAAAGATCCTTGATCTCTAGTTCCAAACTTGCTGCATGAGGGCTGACAATTCGCACTTTTGTTTCCAGCCAGTTGTCAGCAGAAGAAAGAGAGAGAGAAGCACAGAAAGAGAAAGAAAATGCAAATGTTGTCACTGAGCCAGAATGAACAAATTATACTAAACTTTGATCAATCATGAGACAAGACTAAATGCCAGAAATGTGTTTGATCATAATTGATGATAAAATGGCTCCTGAAGTTTTCTGACTGTGGTAGGGTGTCGTCGTCGTCACCCCCCACCCCCCATGAACAAGAACCAACCTGGAGCACCTGGTATCTCCCATTAAAGAAAAAGACAGGAGACTGAGCTGGCAACGTCCTGTGTTCCTATGCATTTAGCATAAGGATGGGAGAAGGATGCTTGTGTGAACTGGGGGATAACCCAGTTCTTCCATTTTAAGCTTGATGCCATCTCACAACCCCATCTTTCCTTCCCAGAGTCCAGCACTGCACACAAATAAAAAAGTTCTGGTGGGGTATAAACAGGAGGAGGAGGAGGAGGAGGCAGAGAATCTGAGGTACAATGCCATAATTCTCAATGTTCAGTCTTAGAAATGGGTGACCCAAATGTGTTTAGTCCACATTTCAATGCAAACTCCCCAAACATGCAGTTCCTAAACCTAACTGCAAACTGGAATGCGGTTTGCTGTTGAAATGGATACAGGAAAGGCAAGGCTCTGGCAGAAGAAGCCATCCGGCCCGTGACCACTGAGGGCTGCCATGTAAATGCCTTGCATGTTCCCAGTGAGTCTCACTCCAGATCATTGCGATAAATTTAAATGGTAGTTCTCAAAGCTTCAGTCACACACACACAGGGCAGTTAGTTTGATTTCCCACAATGCTAAACCACCCTGTGTCAGGGCATTGCAAGAAAATTAAAATGGAGAATCCCAGATCCCCTGTGGGAGGCACTCATTTTGCTTTCCCACAATGCACCTGAGCACAGCTATGTTAAGGGCATTGTGGGACAGAAGCAGGGTGACTCCCAGCCACGTACTGGAGGGCCCAGAGCAGACATTGGCCATGTATCTTAACGGGCCATTGTTACTCCAGGAGCTGCCAACAAGAGGCTTGTCACAGTGGAAACTATTGCTTAGTCCGAGTTCCCACACAGGAGTTGAAGCAGCTGCATTCCTTTCCCCTGCCGTGCGGGTTGTCTGTGCACAAGGATTTATTTTCATTATTATCTACCGGGAAGGGACTCGAGCTATATGTGATTCACCTCCTCTCCTGCTGCTGGTGAGCACCACGTCTTGGATACGAACAAGGTAATATGGAAAGAAACTGGATGGGTCTAGGCAAATCAATACACGAAATGAAATTAAAAGCCCCCTCATGAGCACTGCACCATATTGTCTGAAAACCTCTGTGATTTGTTGCTTGGCTTTACATGTTTATTTATGGCAATCAATACCTGTGATATAATCTGGGCATTCCTGAGGAAGCAACAATAAATCGATTTTTCACCCTCTCTCTTCATTAAAACAGAGAAGGAGCAAAAGTGATTCCTACGGGTGGAGGCAGCGGTCAGGCTGGGCTGCAGGAACTGTTTGCCCCACGCAAAGAGCAATGTTTTGTAACACCGACAGGCCACAAATAATGACCCATTTGCCTGTCACGCATCACTATTTCCCCCCAACTTTGCCTCTGAGTTGTCTGCAGTATCTTTGCAAGCAGAATTCCAACAGGTGCGGTTCGGACAACTGTGCGTGAGCATGGCCAGGCTCGGCCTTGGAGGCCACTGGTCCTTCCTTGGACTGTTTAAGCTGTACTTGATGCCAACCAGAGTCCTGCAGCAGTGTTGAATCAGAGTCGATTATGTTCGCACACAGAGTGGAGAGGGTGTAGCATCTTTCTCTTTGCCACAGGTGGCAAAATCTTCTAGTCAGTCATGACAGGTGATGGAGAGTCCCTCAATGAACCTACCCAGAGCTCCAGGATGAGTCTGACCCACCAGGTCTCAGCTTAGGGCTTCTCTAACCCAGCGTCTCTTTCACATCACAGGCAGTTCCCTATTTGATTCTGAAGGTGTCCTCTAGTTGAGGGCTTTCAAGAGAAAGAGGAAGCCAGGAAGGCAGGGACTTTGAAGGTTCCTGGCCCAACACAGAAGCTTCCATGGCCACAGCCTTCCTCACTGCAGCGAGAGACAGCCTCTGTTCCACTTTAAATCCAAGCAATCATTCTTAAATCTTTGTTTGTACATATAAATTGGCATTTGCATGCTGTTGTTCTCTTGGTCCTCTTTTTGGTGATGCAAATATTTACTGTCTGTATTTACTACTATACTATGCTCAATCATTTTGTGCTGTCCTTTGTTGTGTGACAGGGTGGAGAATACATGGGACGTGTATTACTTGTGTAATCGGCATGCAGAATTGTGCACATTAGAAAAATGAGCATGCAAAGATGCATGATTTTAAAAATGCACATAAATATTTTTAATTCATGGGAGAAGAATGCATTCATTCCAAAGATGTGCACAACTGATGTTGTGCATTTGGAAAATCATGCATTTGAAAATACATCCAGAATTTCATGTGAAAAGTAAAGCAAAACAAAACTTAAAAACTAATATGGACTCAGATTGGAATGAGCTGCAAGCTGGAATTTGGATCACTTCTTCAAGGTTTGATTTTGCTGATGACAACCAACCCAGGAAGGTACAGGGTTATCGCTGTAAGAACATAAGGAGGGCGGTTGGAAAAACCTTCACCCACATTCTTTTCATTCTCAGGAAAAGAGATTGCCTTTGAAAGGGGACTGAATGGTGAAGGCATCAGAGCACGTCTCATGGGCTGGAATTGGGTTTCCCTGCTTAGCCAAACTGCAAGGTGGCTGAACGATCTCTCCGGCCTCCTGTAGTCTTCCGCACTTCAATTAAAGCCTGGGGAAGACATTATGCAGTAATTCCTCCCATGGGGCTTTATCAGCGCAGGATGAGCAGCCAGCCGGGGGCGGGGCGGAGAAAGCCAAGGGAGAGACAGGAGAAGAAAACACGTGTGCGAGCAGCACCCTTGGCCGTGGCACAGTGGCTAGGTCAGCTCAGAAACACATTCGGAGCATCCTGCACGTGGGCCGGATCAATGAAAGCCTCTTTCACGGGGGAAGCGAACCTTCTGGGAAATGAGGGACAGGTTTTGGCTCGGCACAGCTCCGGCTTCTCCTTGGAGCGGGGCACACTTTCCCACTCACGCCTGCATTGCGGTCGATGCAAAAGGGGGGCTGGACTGCCAACGCAATCGTTGCTGCAGCCCAACAAGCCTGCAAGGCAGGAAGGAAGGCGAGCAAACGACCAGGAGGGCCAAATAAAGGGGAACGAATGCATGCTCTAATTTACATGCACGGATGCAAATTCATTCGTTTATTATTACATTTCTCACAGGCTCCCTGGGCAGTTTGCATCTCTAAACATTTGGGGCTGATTCGTGTCAAGAAAAGACAGATAAGGGACAATGATGTGGTGCCTAAAATTACACAGATGTGGTTAAAGGGGCACCCAGAGTCATCCCATGCAGCTGATTTCTCGAGGACAGATGAAAGGAAGGAGTTTTCCAGACAGGACACATGAAGGAATTCACTCCCGCAAGAAGCATGGGTGGCATTAAAGCAACCCTCGTTCCTGCCACATCCCTCGTGCGCCATCTTCGGCACTTCCTTCCAAGCAACTGGTGGCAGAGGTACTTTGCCATGTCCTTTAAATTCACAGTTCCCCTAACAATGATAAATCTGTACGGAAGAGACAGAGACTGTCTTGGCAGTCTGACAGGCACTTAATGTGCAGAGATGAATAAAAGATAAATCACCACTTGTAAGGATGAAAGAATCAAGCTGTCAGTCAACACAAACTGGAGGTGTCATGGGGGGGAGGGGGTTCTACCATGCCAGTAATGACTACCAGGGAAGCAGCCGAAGGAAGAAATAATGAGGAATTAACAAGTGTTTGAAATGAAGGAATGTCTACAGCTGTCACCCGTACAGATGCCAAAAGTAGGCTGCAAAACTGCTTTTCTTAGGTTGGCTTGTTTCTAATTCTAATCTGATGCCCTCCCTCCTCCATCCCCATATCTTCCTTTTAGGACCCTTTGATTCCCTCTGGATGACTCAGTTGGATTTTGTTTTGCCTCTTACTGGTTTCTGAAGCTTGGGGTGCACAATCTCCCTCCCTCAAATTCAGACTGGAGTGGCTTCATTCTTGCATCCCTCTCTCATCCCCCAAAAGCTTTGCTTTTGGAAGAACGAGAATTAAGAACCTGGTCATTTCTGAAGACCAGTGGCCTTCTCAGAGGGTGGGAGATTCGTTCTGCCGCAACGCTGTGCTCAAGAGCAGCTGAACACTCCCATCACAGTGCGAGCAGAGAGAGACGAGAGGAAGAGGGATGCTTCCCCCTGCAAGGAACCCAAGAGAGCTCACATCTGCCCCCCCCCTCCCCATCTTATCCTCACAACAACCCTGAAAAGTTAGTTAGGCTGAGAGTTTAGGGACTGGCCCAAAGTCACCCAGAGAACTTCAAGATGAAGGGGACAACTTGAACCTGGATCTCTTGACTTCCAGGCCTTGTGACCTTGTATCCCTACTGTCCACTGAAAAATATTTCAGAAGACATGGGTACAAGGGCATATGGATATTTATAGAGGATATAGGAAGTGACTTCACCAGCCATACACAGAAAGCCTCGCTATTTTACTGCCCATTTTGGCAGTTGTTTTACTAGTTATTTGGCTACTTATTTTACTGCCCCTCTTGCTGGATCAGCATTTGGTATGGAGAGCAAACCATATTCCAAGCTAGAACAATCCTTCTTTTTCCAGCTCCACCTCTGTCCTTTGCTGTGCCGTGCTGCGTGTTGCTTCTTCTCACGCTTTCTTTGCATTTTGTTAGCATATCAAATCCATTCTTACAATATCAAAATATTAAAATCTAAATCTAATTACAGTTATGAATCAATATACCAAACAAAGAAATAAACACAGATGAGCACCATTTGGCTGTTTTGCTCACTTCGTATCATGTCCAATTACCCAATTGGTTCATTACATTTCTCCACCTTGGTTACTGACATTGTATCAGCCCAGCTACTCATCCGAGCCTATTACATCGTGCCCAGTCTTGAAAGATGCTGCCATTTCCGTATATCTCATTCTCCACCCGGCCCCCTCCCCGCAGCTGCTTAGATCACGGAATATAAATTATCTTCAAATTCAGTCCAGCATTTCACACCTGCTGTAAGATGGCCGACACCTCTGTTTTCACCTCACGCCCAATATTGAGCAATTAAAATTCTTGCAGCCATCAACACACCATCAATCACTGCAGCTTCTTGTTTAATGTATTCTTATTTAATAAATGAGTACGGAAGTTCTGTCGAGCTTGCGATGGTTCAGAAGTCGGAATGGAGGTGGCCAATCCTTAAAGCGGGGGTGAAAACCACATTGCCTTCCAGGTGTGGGTGGACTACAACTGCCACCAGCCCTAACCGGCATAGCTGATGATGCAGGATGATGGGAACTGAAGCCTGTAGCTCCATACACCCTCACCTGGAAGGAACCCTCATTGGATGCGGTGGAACTTACATCTGGCAAATACACTCTTCCCAGGGAAGGGCCCATAAGCCAGACTGGGGAGGCCAAGTGGGCTGGATTGAGCCCACAGGCCATGAGTTCTGTGCCCTTAAGGACAGAACACTTGGGGGTTTTTAAACCTCAGGAGGGCAGAACATTAAACACTTTGAACTTACACAATGCCATCTCCGTGATGTCACTTCCCAGTCAAAGCTGATCTTAAATGGCTCCTGTGGAAACAGCTCATACCTTTCCTGAACTTCAGAGTGTATTTTATTGAACTTTCCAGAAACAGACAGAGAAAGGACGGTCTGTCTCCATTCTGATCTCCAGATGTTGTCATCCGTCACTCCATCGGCATAATTCAAGCAGATCTTTCTCCTGAAGCAAAGTCTGTGCCCAGTTAGGGTGACAGACCCAAGAAGCTTGGCTGGTCAGACCTATTCCTTCATATTTATCTGAGCAGCCTTCGAACAGACGCGGAGCGATTGCTTTATCCGTGCCACAAGGATCCCACCTCCTTGCAGAACAACAATGCTGGCTGCGGGGCAAGGACTCTTGAGAACACAGGTCGTCTGGAGAGCCTCACATGGTCCCCAAGTCCCCTCCTGGACTCTTCTGAACACTTTGCAGATGCAATATCCATCACCCACCCCTGGCATCCCCTCTCTCTCTTCTTGCAATGACAGGGACTGCTTTCTGATAGCCTTTGCCTATTGGCTGTGCAACAGCCGCTGAAAGGAAGATGAAGGTCCTGTTTTTACCTAAAGCAGGTAAAGCTCGACCTGCACAAGAACCCCTTGCTGAGGATAAAGGATGCCCCCAGAGCCACACCTCACAAATACCACCCCAAAAGAAGGAACGTATCACTCAAAGAGGTCAGATCGGACTGCTAATTTAGGGGAGCAAATGCAAATTGATCAGCTAGGGCTGCGATTTAAATAGAAACACAATCCACCTTGCCATCCCAGGGCAGGCTGGGGGGGGGGGGGAGTTTATTTTACTTCAAATTCCACCCTGATTTGCCATTCAAAAGACAACAATGCCGCAATCACACACGCCTGTCTTTCCCGTGTTTCATTAATGGGGATGTGTGCTCATCAATGCAGAAGGGAGAGGCGATGGAAGTGAAGGAGGCAAAATCTGCCCAAGCCTCAGGTGCTATAATTGCAGAACGAATTTGAGAAATTTGTCTGGACATCCTGGAATTAAGGACGGGGAGAAGACAGGGCAAGAGAATTGCATTTCTTCTTTATTTGATTACATTTTATTCCCCCCCCCCCTTTCTCTACAGAGTTCAGGGGGGAACGCATTGCTTTTTGACCACCGCCCCCTGCTGTCCTCACAACCTTGCGAGGTAGGTTAGGTGGAGACACAGCGACTGATCCTCGGTGAGTTCTCCGACTGAGGAGGCCTTCGAATGACTGCAGTCCTCTCCAGGCCTAGCCTGACTGTGGCCGTTGCCCCACAAAAGAAAGAAGCTTTGGAACCTGGTTCTTTTGCATCCGCTCCTCCTCTAAGCGAGCAGGTGTGAGTGCTGGACTGGGGACCCCAGAGTTCTGACCGTAAAGCTGACTTTGGCCAGTCATGCACAAGGTCCCTCAGCTTGCCCTCCCTCACAGGGTTGTTGTGAGGATACAACGGAGCGCGGGAGGGTATCTAAGCCTCCCTGGGCATCCTGCAGGAAGAAGAAGGTGGGTGCCAATGCAGTGTCATAATGCCGGTGCTGCTGTGGCAACCGAGAGCCCGGGACCGTATGCAATTCCTTCTCTGGCAATCTCCCCTTCCAGAGAACTTGCACAAAAGTGCCCTAGAACTTTGCTGCATGGCCGGCCCTGTTGCAGTGCTCATTGCCACTCAGTGCAGTTGTGTGCGATGAATTAAAGCTGATGCCACACCAGGAGACAAACTGCAAGAGGGGAAGTGCTTCCCTTAAGGAGGTGACGTTCAAACTATTCGAGACCTTCAGGTGGGGCTCTCCATTCCTCCACAGACACTAGGCTAGAGGATCCCAGCAGGAGAAGGCTGTCTTTCCAAGCATGGCCACCGACCTTCCATGCAAGCAAGCCCCACCGCATTCACCCCATGGCATCGCCCCCGGGTGCAAGGGAGCCTCTCAGAGGAGGAGGAAGGCAACTGCGGCACATGGGAGCAGGGGAAAGAGCCAGTCAAGACAAGACAGTCAGTGCAAGCAGACACACTCAGAATATCTCGCAGTTCTGCTCCCACTTCGTGCGGCACTTCTAGTTCACCACTCCAGTGCTTGCCCTTCTTTCACAGCTAGAGCAGGATTCTCACACTATATCGCTATCGTAGACTATAGCACCCATCATCCCCAGCCAGCATCGCCAGCGGCAATCATGGCTGGGGATCCCATCACGCAGCATATCTGGAGGCACGGGGTCCTAGAGGGCTGGACTAGGAGTGATTTTCCTGGTAGATCAGAAAGATCTTTACGGGCTAGTCCTGTGCATGTTTAGAGAGGCGCAAGCCCTAAACCTCTCAGCAGCCTCCAGCCAGCTTGAACACACACGAGTTTGCGCCCTGATTTATTTCATTGCTTCGTATTTCAATTGCTCCAGGGCTGTCTTTCAGGAGAGCGGCCCTCCAAAGGCAATGATTCTGTTCTGTTTGTTTCTTTCTCCTTTGAAAGCCGAGAAAGGAAAGAGAGAACTGAAGTACCGGGGCGAGAAGCAACACTGTCCTGGTACACCCGTAGTCAGAAAAAACTCTGCAAGTGCGCCGCACTTGGCAATTATTGGCGATCCCATCTGTCACACTCCCTCTACTCATGTGTCACTCATGTCACCGTCCCGGCTTAGGAGTGCCTTGAGACGAAGCCAAGCATGCAGTGGGGAGGAGCGTCTTGGGCTCCTCGGCAGCATCTATGCAGCCGATTCTGCGCTTGCCTTGCCGGTCTATGTTCAAAGCAGGCACTACTCGCATCCAAATGGATTGCTTGGGGAAAACAAAATTAGCCTAATGCACAATGTGCAACCCCCCATGTGGCACAGCCCGGTCCCTGATTAGAGGCCTGTCATATTCCTGGCCTTATTCGGCAGAGCATGTCTGTGCTGTGACTGCAGATGCTGCTATTGGAGATGCAAGCCCCTCCTGAGCGTGTTCCTGTTTGCTGGGGGTGAAGAGGGAGAGGCAATTGCGAGCCAAAAGGAGTGGAGCCGGGGAACTTTCTAAGGCAGCACTACAGCAAGAAGAAAAACCACCACCAATTCTCCTCTGAACTCTCCTCCAAAGCTTTTGCGACTGAAGTACCCTTCGAGATAATCTCAGGATATTCCACATTTGCCGGTTGCACTGGATTTCTTGTGATTTGATGTTGGCCTGGAAGGGGCCTGGGAGATCTGCAGTGAGGTTTGGCACCACCACTAAGAAGCCCCTGAGTCTTATACCTGCCTGCCTGATCTCACATGAGCGAGAAGGTGAGCTCTCAAACACTGATCTTGACCATCAAGCAGGTCATATGGAAGGAGGCCCATCTGCACGGGAAATGACACCAGAAGACGACTGTATTGTGAGAAGACAGCCGGCATGGCAGGAACTGCTCTTCCATGCTGCATTTTTGGTAGAGACCCTGTATCAATTTGCAGGAATTGTATCTTATTGAAGAAAAATGTGTTATTTTGGAGCAGGGATGTGTTACCTGGGAATGTGGGTGATCCTAAGACGTGTGAAGCTGGTCACTGTCCATTCACATGAGCTTCTCTCAAGAGAGGCACAAGAGAGCCTGTTGGCCATCAGGCTAAGAAACCAGCCTTCAAAAACATGTGTTTAATTATGAGACCATCAGTCTCCAGGGCTTGCAGGAGTGTAGCTCCTGAGAGTGGCAAAGGTAATGAACGTCAACAGAGATCTGCCTTGCAGAGCTGCAGTAAGCTGGCCAGCTTCAGGGATCCCTCTATTGCTGCTCTTTCAGAATGCCTGGAGACAAAAGGGAGTATAAGATATTGTTTAATCTTCATCCACTGGTATGCATATTGCTTCCAAATCCAAATAAAGGAACAGTTTTCCTCCAGGCAAAACACCTGCTCCTAGGACCTGGCCCACTTAAGCCTTTAAAATCTAACAACCGGTCTTAAAACTGACTCCATTTATCCCTTTCCTTTCTCACTCCCTGTTTTTTTCCCCTATACTTTATATTATATATTTAAATTTCATCCATTTCTTATTTATGTTCTATGCCCTGCCTAAATTCAATTGATGTTAGAGGGATAGATGTGGGAAAAGGGGTGAGGGGTGGGATGAACAGATGAAAAGCATATGAAAATCCAGAAAATCCTGAAAAATAAACTATATCTATATTCTATCTATCTATATTTGTTTGCTTGCTTGCTTAGTCACAAAGTCATGCCCAACCCATCGCGACCCCATGGACAACGTTCCTCCAGGCCTTCCTGTCCTCCACCATCCCCTGGAGTCCACCTAAGCTCACACCCACTGCCCCAGTGACTCCATCCAGCCACCTCATCCTGTCCCCTTCTCCTTTGCCATCAATTAGTAATAAAAATATCCTTTGAATAAATGGGAAACAATTTATCAGTCTGTCAGTTGCATAATTGTTTTCTGAATTAAATTAGGAAACTTATTTTACACACACACTTTCATGAACAGAAATTTACAGTATGGGTTAATTTCAGGAATCCCCTGGGGACTGAAAGTTAAGGCACACACAACCCCATAGGGTAGCATAGGAGGTCACAATTGCTGAGGCAAAATGAGAGACCAGGGGACAATCTATACTAGTATTTCATAATGCTTGACTCACTGGCATGTCACCTGCTGACGGACCCAACCACCCTTGCTTGTATTATGTCTGCCATGACATCCTGGATTTCTTCAGACCAACTAGATAGCAACTTGCAAGCACTTCTTCCACTCGTAAGGCAGCTCTTCCACCTTCCCCAGTCTTCCTCAGTCTATTAAATTTTATTTACTTGTTAAGAAAAAAAGAAGGAAGTAGTGGCAAGAAATCATGGGAGGCCTGCAAACAGAAGATACTTCTTCACCCCCCCGTCAAATTCCCTGCTTGAAGCAGGACGATCACACTATCAGAGCCTCTTCCAAAAGCACCCCTTGTGAGCTTTGACATTAAGTCTAAATCATCTGACCTCATCAGAGAGGGAGTAATTGCCACAATGGGGAAGAAGAATAAAAAACAGGATGGAATTCTTTTGAAGGGCTGGAAAATTGCTATTGACAGCAACCCTATTGTATGATTTTGCATGCTGGTTAATGCTTATAATTTTAGCGAAGCATTTCAATGGTGCTACATGATTAGGAAAATGATGTGCTATACAGGCTTGCATATGTAATGTGTGAGCTGAAGAGGGGAAAGCAAGCGAGCGGCACTGCATCCGGCATTGTGCTGCTCCTGGTTTTGCTTCTGTTTTTGTTTAGTGTGTGCAAGGAGTGTACAAAGAACCTCCAGTCATGTGATCGCATCAAGCCAAGGCATGGCTAGTACTGGAAGGAGGGCCTTCCTCCCTATGTGGCCTCCCGCCCCTTGAGACCTGAGGTGGAGGTGCTACTCCGGGAGTCCTCCTTGAAGGAGATTAAGAGAGAGAGTACTCGGAGAAGGGCCTTCTCTGTGGTGGTGCCCTGCTTATGGAATACACTCCCTAGAGAGGTTCGCCTGGCCCTGGCACTTTTTTCTTCTTGGTGTCAGGTGAAAACCTTTTTATTTTCCCATTACTTTAATGTTTAGTTGGTTTTAATTTTTTTTTTAATCTTGACTTGCTGGATGCTGTGTTTGTTTTGTAATTTTATTTGTTCCTTATTGCAAGTCATCCCAAGACATCAGTGCTGGATGGTGAACCAAAGTTTTACATACATAAATAAATGGCTGAACTGAGACTGCTTGTTCCCTTTTGCATATGGGGCACTTCCAAAGTTCTTTTTGTTGGCCTCGGTTGACAAGGTAGTTGTCAATATGCGTTGATTTTTTTCTCAGCAGGTTTTGATGTGAGACATTAGCAGACCAGTCTGAATAAGAACTGGAAGAGGCAGAGCTGGAATTCTTAGCTGATGTACCAAGAGAGAAGGCCCAGCAATAAGCCCAGGGCCTAGGCTGGTTCTCAGGGAAACTCCATGAACAGGTGGGCCCAGATGGGGGCAAGGGTGACATGATCAAACCCATAGTATAGCATCAGATCAAGGGAGCAGATCAAGGGGCCAGACCTGCCATGTGGCCTGCAAGGAGCAGAAACCTCCCTGAGGGTGGAGCTAATCCCTTTTGGGTAGGAAGGGAGGAGAAGGATTCAGTGTGGAGCCAACTCCTTAGGTATTCTCTTTTGGCTAGTGACCTTTCCTATGGCTTCTGCCATACTCTTCTGTCTGGTTATAAACCCAGGCTAGCTGGACCTTAATAAAGACAGCACATAGAAGCATTTTGTTCTGATCTGCTTAGAAAAAGAAGGTAAAGACCAGCCTCTGACAGTGAAATTTTGTACTGAGGCAAACTCAGGACATCACGGCTGAAATGCAAAATCTTTTTGTATGGCCAGTTCCTCCATGGAGGAAAACCAATACATTGGAATGTGTCCCGAATGTCACTGGGGTAGGATCAGCGCTTGGAACAGAATATTGCTCCAGGGAGCCACATCTGCTGTTAATGTTGTCTTTATTCAAAAATACCTACATAGGGGATCATTTCAAATGCAAAATTACACAACCAGTTTTGCATGCACTAATGAGCTTCCATTCACACACCTAAAGGTCATGAAAAGCACAGAAAGGCCTCCAGTCAAAAGTTAATTGAGCAATACAGGAGGGAGAAGGTGGCAGAAAATGTTCAGTAAATGATTCCTGTGCTCTGTTTTTACAGGCAGAAAACAGGAGCCTAACGGAAGCAGTGAAATACACTGCACAGAAACAAATGCGGAGAACATTCAATGCATCAAAGGGGGAGGTGAGAGGAGAGCAAAATAAGTTTGAGCAAAGAAGCGGGGCGGGCAGTGTGGGGAGAGACTATTGTTCCTTTATTTACATGCAGGGATGAGGCGATGAATATATTAAGTGGAGTAAAGTTGGTGTGGTTAATTGGAATGGCGTCCAGAGGGGAAGTCCCCAAGACTTCCTGACAGTGAAGGACACCCCAGCCAGGGCTTCCACGTGGGGCCGGTGAGGAGACTACAGGCCTCTCTCCACAAGAAAGACACCTGGACTCCAGGCTGCACATTTACATTTCTTACCTAGCCAAAGCTCTCTGGGCAGGTCTCAACGACTAAGACCATAAAATGCGTCATTAAAATTCCTCTGTGTGAAGCATAAAAATGCAATGATAACCAGACAGACCTCTGTGAGCAGGGTAAGGTAACGGTAAAGGTTTCCCCTTGGCGTGAAGTCCAGGCCTGCCTGACTCCAGGAGGCGGTGCTCATTTCCGTTTCCTGGTGGAGGGAGCCAGCGTTTGTCCGCAGACAGTCTCCGTGGTCGTGTGGCCGGCATGACTAAACACCGAAGTGCACGGAATGCTGTTACCTGCCCACCGAAGTGGCACCTTTTCATCTACTTGCATTTGCATGCTTTCGAGCTGCAAGGCTGGGACGGAGCAACGGGAACTTACCCCATTGTGCAGATTCGAACCAGTGACCTTTCGATCCACCAGCCCAGCAGCACAGCGGTTTAAACCACTGCGCCACCTGCAGTCCCTGTGAGCAGGGGTACAAAAATGTAAAATACAGGACCTGGCTGAAAAATTAAACAGCCTGGAAAAATAAGTGCGTTTTATTTTATTTATTTTAAAAAGTTTTATTTTTTATTGTTAACCAGGATTGAAAGAGCACAAAGTAGGCACTGGGCAAGCTAATTCTGCCCCTATGGTGCCACCACAAGAAAGGCCCTCCTTTTGGAGGTGACCCATCTCACCTCTTTTAGAGGGTGTGCCAGCAAAGGACTCCTGACAGTGACGGGATGGTCCAGGTAGGGGCACACGGGAGGAGAAGAATTGCAGACTTGCCCAACCAGGTGCCTTCCGGATGTTTTGGATTGCAACTCCCAACAGCCCCAGCCAGCATGGTCAATGGCACAGGGTAATGGGAGTTGATGCCTGGAATGCAATTCCTGTGCAAATGTTGGGCCAGCTTCCCCAAAACTTGGACTCAGAGCTGAATCCGGACAGGCAAGCCCAGGGATCTGGCAGATTCCCAATCCTAAAATGGGCTACTCACTCCCCCTGTCTAGCTCTCCGCCTGTCAAGGAAGCAAGTGGTGGCAGCGTGAAGAGTGAGGATGGCAGGATCCTCACGGATGGGAATCCAGGGAGGACACCCCACTCAGAGGTCCTCCGAAACCTGGAACCAGCTCCCCTCTTCCACAGCTAGCATCGCAGCTCTGTGCAAAAGAGCAAAATGTGGGGGAAATCCTCCATTTTCTGAAGAAGCATCCAGAGTTCAATTTTAGCCTGCACTGCAGGGGGCCTTGGTATGGCAGCTGAGCCTTTCTACTTTCAGTTTAACATGCTTTTAAAAAACTAGTTGGGGTGCATGGAGGAAAAGGGGGAAAGAAAGCCCCCTTTCCTTGTTGTGTGTGTTCCTTCATTGATGTTTTGAAAAGGCAGGGGGCATGCAAGCTTGCTTGGGTCCCCTCCTGCATATAAATGAAGGGTTTAAAGACTCTACCATTGCCTTGTTTTTAACAGATGATCGTCACAGTTCTAAATTTGGTCTTTGCACATCGAAGGATTCCGATCATTACTTTTATCGGTCTCCTTTCCTGCCGCTTTTGTTCCTGTGGCAGCTTTGACCATCCAGCTTCTGCGATTCAGTATTTCACAAACCCAGAATTCTTGACCTCAATATTAAAGCCCAAAGGAATGTGTCAGCAGCATTCCTGGATTCTCATTAAGTTCTACCTCCAGACTAAAGCTCCCATTCCTCTGCACAGACATTGTGCATTTTTAAAATATTGTTTTCTGAAAAGAGAGAATGTAATTTGGGTTAAAGCTTGTGCTTCCCTCATTTCCAAGCCTGGCAGGCAGCCATTTGGAAATGTGCTAAGTCTCCGATGAAGCCCCCAATGAATTATGTGTCCCTGGACAAGTACAGTATTTCCATTCTTGCAACGCCTTGCATATTATCACTGTTTTCACTGTATCCTATATGTTAACCCTTTAAGACCAAAAAGGTCTTTGTTCTTGCAAGCTGATCTTGCATTGCAGCGACTGCAATTACAGCATTAAGACTCCTAAACACGCGACGCGGTGAGGTGACCTGCTTTCTTTCCATTTTATTCCCACAATCATTTCTCAGAACAAACTGGTAGCAAACAAAAAGTTGAATGTAAAATAGGCCTTATGGGACATAAAGTGGATGTCCTTAACAAACCCTTTCCAAAAATGTTCACAATCTTTGCTGTTGCAGTTATGCTCCGTCAAGTTGTCTCTGACTTATGGGAACCCCATGAATGAAAGCCCTTTGAAATATCCTGCTCATGAAAACCGTGCTCAGCTCTTGTCAATGCACATCTGTGGATTCTGTGATGGAGCCAATCCATCTCCCAGTGGATCTTCCTTTTCTTTTCCTGCCTTCAACTGCCTCTTTTAAAATGGACCTTTTCATGTCTTCGCTGCTCTGACATTGATCCCTTGTTTTAAAATGGGGTTAAGTTATTGTTCTTGCTGGTTTTCAGTTGTGTGTGTGTTCAGTAATGTGTTACCGGTTTGCCTCTGCTTGCTTGCATTGTGTGTGTCATCCAAAGAGATTCAGTGGTGGGATGAGCCATGAATTCAATAAATAAAGGAGATTTTTCCAAAGTTCTCCAGGTAAAGGCGGGGAGGGGAGTTTCCAGGGGCATCTGAAGGTGTTTTGGCACCCCTTCGGAGGCACAGCTTTTGTATTTCTCCTCTTCCAGGGACACACACACTCCTGTCCGCATCCTAAACCTGGACTGAGAACCACAGGGAAGCAGCATCCACCTGTGCTCAGTGCCAAGTCCCCGGGCTCTGCACTAGCCTGTGGAGGAGGTGGGTCCCTGGTATCTCCACTGGGGGGCGTGGACAACACCCCTTCTCAGTGACCAGAGGACGTTGCTCCCCCAGCTTGGGCAATGAGGACGGCTTCCCCACAGTTTCTCCTGCCCCTCATCTGCAGAGGAACATAAGACTCCAGAAACGGGCACTGGTCTTTCAGGCCACCAGTTGACCTCCGACCCAGGCAGGGCCATTGGACCACAAAGCCCCAGTGGACCACAGCGCTTTGCTGGGGCGAGGACTTCTTGGAGGGGACTATGCCACCCAGCAGCCAGAGAGGGTGCTCTCCAGGGTCCTGAATGACTTGGAGCTGGTGGTGAACATTCTGGGACAAGCAACTTGACCTTCCTGGGATGCTCAGGGGCACTCCTTTTCCGGTCTTCTGAAAGCAGATGCTGATGGCTGTGACTCTCTGCATACTCATACCCAACCAGTGCCAGTGGGTGGGATGCATCACAGAGAGCGTGCGGCATTTCAGGGTCCATCACCCAAGCCCTGACTCCAACCCTCAGACCCACCTACCTCATGCTTAGAGCAAGTCAAACCATTTCTTCGGCCTGCACTTAATCTGGGAACGATCCTCCACACCTTCCCATGTTATTGGCAGGTGATCCATCGCTCTGAGGAGGAGGGTCCAACCTGTTCCAGACTAGTTTGCAGTTTCTGAGTAGCTTTAGAGCGGGGCCTTACCTTGGATGCTTAAGTTGGCATGCAAAGAAACCCGAGTCCTGATCTGCACCCACACGGGAATGTCCTTGAAAGACTCGAATGAAGATGCTGTGCACATTTGCTTAGAGCAGCCTCTTCGTTGGAAGTATTCTTTTTTTATTTCCTGGAATCCAAAATTAAGCATTCTAATGCTCTTTTTTCATGAATAAAGGATAATTAGGTACAAGGTAAGAACATGCAATTAGAGCCCAACGGGTTATAATTTATGTCTTACCGTCCGATGTGAAACAATTAGCGTACCGTTAAAACAGTGTATACATTAACTGCTAAGGGAGTCAGAGTTAACATTCTTCGCATCTGGAATGAAACCCATTGCCTGGTTACTGCATTCAAAACCCTGGCTCCTTCACAGTTTTTAGCACAGACCAGATGAAAATCGGGGAGGAAGGGTTTCAACTGATGCTCAGAGGCATCCATTCTTTGCATGCTCAGAGGCACTGTGTTCTCTCATTTCCGTGTCTGCCCATCCCCCTATTTTGCGCCAGGCTCTCCTTGGGGTTGTAGTGAAAAGCAAAGTAGATCCCATAATCCTGAAGTCTCCCCAGCCCCTCCTTTCCACTGTGAAGATGGCTGCCCCGTCACCATCCCAAAACAACACAAAAGGGGAGAAGATTGTGATTTTGTGACTGGCAATGTCATCAAATAGGGTCCAATAGGTACCTTCCACAGTTACACAAAAGTGTGCATGGCACTAACACATGAACACTGCTTGTGCATCTGGGCTGAGGTTTCATATTTTAGGGAGTATCCCTTGAGTCTTCTGAAAACATGGTAGTGACGCTGGAGAGAGCAGGGTGGGAAGGAAGCGGATGCCTTAAAATACAATCCTACATATGTTGAGCCAGGGGGAAAGGCCCACGACTCCTAGCATTCCCTAGCATGGCTATGCTGAGAGCAGGAGTTTTTCCTGTTACAGCATACATAGGATTACATGTAGTCCTTATTTTCCATCCCTGCTCCTCACTTTTGGGTGCCCTGGGTCAAACACAAGAGGTTGGGGTTGTTTTCGGCACAAAAGAATCTCATCTTATTCAGGATCGCGTTTTGGAGCCCTCTCAGACTCAAACAATTCAAGTAAATACACTGGAAGCAGCCCGAATCGCTGGTGACAGCACAGGCCATGAAGCAGTGGGAAGGACTGTGCGGTAGGGGGCTTGATCTCTGCCTGTGTGCCTTCCACGCTACCACGTGAGGGCTGGCTTCCAACAGGCTAGGAACTTGTAGCACTGTGTCTGGCCCAGTGGATTTTGTGGGTGTTGTTGGGAGGAAAGATGTACGCATGCCAAGCAGATATGCAAAACCAAAGAGTGCCATGCATGGTGTTTACTTTCTGCTTTAACAGGGACTCTGTAGATAAACACACAGTTGGGTCAAGAATCTCTTAAGTTACAAGCAAAAAGAACCTCTGTGATTAACACTCTTATCAGTGGAAGTGATTTCTTTTAAGGCAGTATTGTGGGAACATGGTGCTGTTGCAAAGACGCAGGGCTTTCTTTTTTACTTTCTATCGATTGAAGCACGCAAAGAGGTGTGAGAACCACTGTTGCATACTCGCTGCACAGAAAAGATCCCCACTGTTCTGTCAGTGGGTTGTACGCTGACCCAATCAGCAATAATGGCGAAGTTAATGGCATTTCATTCCAGCAAATCGCTTTCCCAATTCCTTGTGTGAAGCTTGCATGGCTTACACAGGCCCTCTGCTGTCAGACTTTCCATCCTGCTGTCCGTGTTGCTGATGCGGTGCAAAGAGAACATGCAAACATCACCAATTAATGGACCCATTTTGGCTGTGGTCCTGTTGGCACTAGGGATGTCACAGAAGAGGGAAATTGGCTTCATCCAAATTCAGAGGATCTCCCGCCCACTTCTGATTGGAAGGGGCAAAGGGTTTTCTTGGAGACTTCCATTCCTAAGATGGATGCGTGTGTGCATGCGTGTGCTAAGCAAAACTTGCACAAAGGGGCACCCCAAAGCTCGCCCAATTTGTACAAGATTGGCTTATTTGTGCAAAGGCACAATTTGTGCATACCAGCTGACTCTGCACACAAGCTCGATCTGCATGGTTTTCAGGTGCTTTTTAATGGTCATTTTGATCATCTGTGGTTTAAAATGTGCAGCTCATGGCCCATCCTTGAAACAGGTATCTGTGAGCTGTCTCAACTGCATCATGGCGAGTCAACAGTTGCATGGGGCTCATAGGTTGGAATCGGGGTGGAAATCCATCAGATTTTCACCTTCTATCAGATTCATCACACTTACCAGGTGAATTCACAACTGGGAGTGATGTATGTGTACACACACACACACACAATTTTTGCTTTGTCATTTTTATTCCATTCCACTTGGGAAATGAGCCATTGAGCACCATGTTGCACTTGGTTCTTGCTTGCTGTCTCTTGTTTTGACATTTATAGAGAAAAATATAACATCAATCAGTCTCAAGGGTATGCTTAAATGGGGAAATTAGCTGCCTTCTTGGCAAAGTTCTGCTTCAGATCTACAAGCACTGGGAAGGAATCATCCACAGATTTGAGGTGTGAGTGTGTGTGTGCGCACACTTTGAGAAAACAGCGGAGGCAACTTGTACTAATGACTCTTAGGAGCATTTACCTTTCCCTGCAGACAAGAATTAGCAAGTGTTGTCTCTCCAGGTCAAGTGAGTTCAGCAGTCTTTTAATGACTTCAGCTATGACACCACAACTTTCTTAAATATACTCTCAAGCACTGGAAATGGTGATACTTGGTAAAGGTTAGCCTGAGCTGGCCTTTTATCCTGTATAACAAAAGGCACTTAGCTATGATGGCTGCACTTGCTGGAAGCAAACATCTTACAGGGGTTTTCTTATTCTCCTATTCTGTTCAGTTACTAGGGGGGATCTTAACTGTATTGTGCCTAAACTGGAATGCCACATTTCAAGTCATGGACTGGGTGCCTTGTCAGAAATCGCACTTGCTCTTCAACACATTTGTTTTACTCCTTTATGTTTTTACATTACTGTTTTTACCCCCACTTTTGCCTTTGGGGACTGGCTTTGAGGAAGCATATTAGAAAAGGAATTGCTTGCTGTATTTTATTTATTCATGCATTAATTTATATTCCACCTTTCTTTTAAAGATTCTGTGCAGAAAGTCATAGTACAGTGTTAGAGCACATGCATTCCATTGAAGCGTTGTACCCTCAAGCCCACACACTAACTCTCGCCTCTGTAAGGTCCCTTCCAATCTGCCTTCTCCCATATAAGCCTGTCTGGTTTCGAAAAGCTGCTGCAGCGGCCCTTCTTTCAAATGCATCTTCAGAGGTGCATTTGGCAGTGATCCGAGAGAGGGACTTTTTTGGTGGCTGCTTCCGTAAGGACGTAAGAAAAGCCATGCCAGATCAGACCTATGGTCCATCCAGTCCAGTACTCCATTCACACAGTGGCAAACAGCTCTGGAAGGCTATGGAATTTCCTCCCCTGCCACCCAAGAAAGGCTTGGTTTGCTCCCTTTTGGATGTTTTTCCACCTGCAGGCAAAACCACTTCATGTAAGAAACTTTCAGCTTGTCAGTTGCGTCTTGCGTGTTCGGTGCTCTTTTTAATACCATTTTGTGTTTTGTTGTATTTTAATTTTTCACGCCATATTGTTTTAATGCATTTTAATTTGCCCTATAGACAACCCTTGATGCCTGTTTTATGCAAATGCAGTGCACCCTAACCCATCAAGCCCCCCCACAGCACCCCTCCTTTTCCTGACTGCAACCCCTTCCCCCAGCTGCCCACCACTGCGTGATTTCCTGGCTTCTGCATGTTTGTCTCGCATTTTCCCCGCCCCGCCCGCCCCGCCCCGTCGGGTAGCAGGAGGCGCCGGGCCGGACACCTTCCAGGCCAGCCCCGGCAGCGCAGCCCCACGGCCGCCCAGGCGGAGCAAGGCCTTCTTCGTGCCGCCGCCGGACGAGCCCCGCAGCAACGGAAGCACAGCCCCGCCCGAGCCGCTCTAGCCGCGGCGGCCCGCTTCCGCTTCCGGGGCGGCTTCCGTCCACTCCGATGCCAATCAGGCCGCTCGGCTCTCAGCCTGCCCCGCCCCTGCTGGGCCTCCGCGCGTGATTGGCCAGCTCGGCGCGCCCGCGCCTTCCTTGGGGATGCTCGGCAAGCGGCCTTGGCCGGGCCCGAGCGCGGCGGATTCAGGTGCGGGCTGCGCGCGCCCGAGCCCCGATGGGGCTGCGGGGATTCTGGTGCAGCCCTGACTTGGGGCGGAGAGCCCCGATTGGGGGTGCGGGGGTTCTGGTACAGTCCTGCTTTGGGGCGGAGAGCCCCGATTGGGGCTGCGGGGTTGTGGTGCAGCCCTGACTTGGGGCGGAGAGCCCCGATTGGGGCTGCGGGGTTCTGGTATAGTCCTGATTTGGGATAGCAAGCCCCGATTTGGGATACAGAGGTGGTGGTGGAGCCCTGATCTGAAGTCCAGGAACTTGTTCATTGGTGGGCGGCTGTCAGTTTAGGAGCCGCGAGTCAGTGCAGGGGCTATTGAACTTGAGTTTTGGAAATAGCGGGGCCCTGATCCCTGACAAAGCGTGCTGCTTTTGGATGTGGAGCTGCTTCTGCATTCGACCCAAGGCAAGACTTTTTAAAAGCCTGTTGAAAGTGCTCGGGGATTAGATGCAACAGCTTGTGAAGCAGACCTGAGCAGGGCTTGGGCAGTGATTGATTTGAGGGTGCTTGTTCAAGGTTCCCTATTACCTTTCAGTCTCATAGCTCAGACGCATCGGGTCAGTGAAAGTCTGGCTGCAGCATGGCTACTGGTCCTGGCAGCACTCGCCTGGGACAGAAGCAAGCGGTAGGAAAACCTCGGAAGAAGAGGCCGCAGAGCGTGGTGGCCTGGCAGAACAAGGCTGAATGGGATCAGGTGATGGTGGGACTGTACTGTGGGGACTGCCAGCTGCAACGGGAAGCCCTGGACCGAGTGTCAGCTTGGAAGAGCAGGTGAGAAGGGAGGGGATGGAGAGCGAAGGCAGCTGTGTGGCATGGGAAGACTGCTGGACTGCTGGGGAGAAGTGGAGCATATCCTAATACAGCTTTTGCTAGGATTAAAGACCTGCCACACACACACACACACACACACACACTGAGGTCATGTATCCTTTCTCAGCAGCTCCATCCCTTTACTCAGCCCCACGTGTCCCGCATGATTTTGGAAACGAGTTTCTAGTCAGTCACACTTGATGCCTTTCTTGGGGGCATCAGATGAACCTCATGCCCGCCCTACCGTCTTTGACCCCTTCGCTTACTTCGTATCGCTGTGCATGGCGTCTGATTTAGTCTGTTGGACTCATTTGCCTGTGCATGGAAGGTGCATAAGCTGGGAAATGGTGGGCTAGCTGCCTTTCAGGAAAGCTTGCCTTCCGTAGCTGATCTTCTCTTTACAGAACCTTGGAAATCTGGAAAAGAGCTTTAAGTTTTCTAAGAATACCGTTTAAAAACAACTGCTCTGGCAGAGCCATAATATGCCGCTTTGATCCTGACTTCGCCATGTCTCACTCTTTGAAATTAGGTACGGGAACAGGATGCCTTTAGCTGTGGAATGCACTGCAGATCTTGTTCGTTGTAAAATCCTAGATGCTGCCGGTGATTTGAAATCCCATGAACTGGTCCTTACATATGGCCTGGCTCTCGTAAGGTGAGCACTATGGAAGGAGGAAGGGTCAGGAAGGGGGCTCGTGCTTTGCAGCAACTCCATGCTCTTTTGTCCAAGATGTGTGAAGTCAGGAGAGAAGATTAGCTCTCCATGAAAAGCTTCTGCCCCTTTCATAATCTTCCTCTGTGCACAGGTTTGTGAATCTCATCACAGAGCGAAAGCAGAAAAGGATCATCACTTCGCTGAGATGGCTGGCTAAAGAGGTAACGGCGGTTCCAGTTTGTTCAACCTGCAGCAGTTGGAGTGGCCAGATGGGGTCCGGGGTGCATGTCCAGCAAAGGTCTTTGGGCTGTGGGGGATTCTTTTCTTCTATGATTTTTAATAGCCGTTTGGTTCTTATTCAAAGCTAGACATCCCTGTCTGGATTGTGGACCTTCGTCATGAACTGACCCACGGCAAACTTCCTCACCTGGTTGCTTGCCAAAAAGGTGAGAACAATCTGTTAGACTTGTCAGCTACAGCAATGTTATTGGAGGCAGGGATAAGCAGGAAGAACAGGGGATTATCTCAGTTGGGCTTGGTTCCAGCAGGACAACCTTTCCTGTATCTGTTGGACTGCATGCCGGCTGGGGGCTCCTGGGAGTTGTAGTGTGACTTATCTGGACATGTCAGGTCGGGGAAGGCTGCAGTTGGCTATGGGGCTGCTTTGCGGAAAAGGTGAGTTACAGGGAGGGAATTGAAGGAAGTAAAAGAGTGTCATTCTGCCGAAGGAGATGGGAAGGTGTCTTTTGATGGAGTGGGAGGTACCAGAAGTGGTGCACTGGGAACATGGGTGGGAGAGTGCTGTCACGGCCGTGTCCTGCTGCTGGAGTCCTGTGGACAGCTGGCTGGCCACTGTATGAACACATGCTGGATTTGAAGGCCCTGGTTCTGAGAACTTCAGGTAGATGTGAGTGGTGGAACTGGACCGGCAAAGGGCAAGGGTGGTTGTTACCTTTCACTGGGAGTCTGAGCTTTTGTATGGGCTGGGCATCGGCCGTTCCATCCTTACCTCGCCCCAGGGCGTTGGTGGTGGACTGTCAAATCCAGCATCGTTTTGCACCTTGGCTTGCAGTGCTGCGGTTCTTCAGAGGTGAGGGCTGTGGTGACGCTCAGCGCCCTTAAAATGCCCTGCGTACCTCCATCCCTTGCAGGTTGCTGTCCGAAAGAGTGGCCCCGATCCCGTCTGCTGGGTGCAGTGCTTCAGCTTTCCCACCAGGTGGTGCCCTGGCATTGGGCCTGGGTTGGTGAATGCTTCCAGCAGAAGAGACGAGCTCATGTGAGGCGGCCATCTGAATCCCCTACCAAAGTCTTGGCCCCTTGGGAGCAGCTGCACATCCACATGCCTTGTAGCCATTTGCAGGGGCAGAGAGGGCCATGTGGGTCAGCCTGCAGAAGGAAGAGGGATGCCAGGGAGTGCCAAGAGAAGAAGCCAAGCTCTCTTGGCGGAAAGGTGTTCTATAAATGTGCTTAAGCGAGTGAACTGCAAAGATATGCAAAATCGCATATCTCTGTAGTGTCACTAAAAGAAACTGCATCCATAGCAGGACAGTAGAATAAGCTCGCATTGCGTTTTGCATGTGATGGTCACAGAAATGCCTCATTGCAGGGAGCAGCTTTGAGCAACAAGTAGAAAGTCCTTTGTCTGGCCAGCTGGGCAAAAGCTCTGCAGGACTATCTTCCAAACAAGGTGTTGTGATGTTGTCTTTCCCAGGCTGCAATGTTGTGTTGGAGTGGCTCAAGCGGACCTACTGGAGCCGCCAGTTTTGCAGCGACCAGGTTGAAGGTGATGATGAAGACGACGAAGAGTCCTCAGCAACAGATACGGATATGGACCCCAGTCAGGAAGAGCTGGAGAAACTGCAGTCCCCAGGCTGCCAGAAGCACCGGGAATTCCATGGTGAGCCTCGCCAACCCCGGGGGACGTGAGGCTGCCAGTGTTAGGCATGCTGACATCGGGGATTTCTCTGATTTGGTTGTGGCACGCTGGCTTGTTTGTAGAAGGGGTGGGGGAAGAGCAGAGGTTGGACAGACCGCATGATGCTGTAGCTGCAGCCACTTGAGCCGTGGCATGTTGAAGACCTTGTTTGTTTGTTTGTTCGTTTGTTATTATGGCCATAGACCAGCATAAGCCAATGTGGGCCAGCATGATGGATTAAACAATGCTTCTCCATTACCCCAATGGAAATAGCAATTTAAAATGAACTAAAAGACAAGAAGGCATGTAACAGACACTCCAAATTAAAATAACCTAGCCCGCATCACTGAAACACATTAAGGTGCTCAAGGCAGCTATGCAGTTTCCTCTATGCATTACTTAAACTTCAAAATGTGCCCTTTTCTGCCTCTCTCTTTCTCCTCTAGATAAAGTCAGAGATGTCTTGATATCCTATAAAAAGCAACAATTCGAGGTAAGTTTCACAGATTCCGATTGTGGCCAGTAAATCCTGCTTCAGTTTAAAACTGTGGCATAGAACATTCAAAACACACAAGCGTTCACTCTGTCTTTTTTGCCCTTTATGAACAGTGAATGTGAGGAATTGCACCAATGTTTGACTTAAATGGGGAGGGGGGTGTTCTGAACGTACATACCAAAGAGCATCCAGGTGTCTCAGAGGTGCATCTTGGGAAGTGCAGTTTTGCACAGGCAGCAGGTTGATTTTAAGACAGTTCACCTCCCAACGCAAAAGGGTGGATCCAGCTGGATTCCAAAATGGTTGATGGGATTTTTCAGTAGTTCTCACTGGCCTTCATGTAGCCTGGCTGATTATTGGAATCAACAGCTCTTGCTGCATTCACTCTGTAGCAATTCTGCTTGACTTACCCAAGAGCAAAGAAATTGCAAAGTGGACAGCTAGAACCCATGCAGAATCAAGACTCAATCTGCAGTCCATTTGAAATCCTTGGTTGCAGCAGTGATGGAGGTGGAGGAGAGTTACTTCTCTGCCACATGCAAGTCAGTGGGGTCCTCCTGGGCATTGAATCTCGTGTCCTCAAGGGCACAGAGACGGAAGATGAGTAGGGCAAGCTGTCCTTTCATGACTGAGCTACTTTCAGATACAATAATTGTCTGAAAAGTAGGATTTTTAAAAGGGCAGCAACTACAGAGATAGGAATGGCTGTATCATCTCTCGCTCATCCCTCTTGTGCTTGCCCCCTTCTTCCACGGCTGCCGCCTGGCACTCTGCCTCTGATCATTGGTGCCACTCTTCCTGCTTGCCGTAGGTTCTCCAGAAGTCAAAGAACATTGGCCAGGCCTGTGACGCATGGTGCGGTTCCTCCTCAGAAGCCGAGTGGGTTGTGGCCCAGATGAAAGACTTATTTCAAGAGAACAGGTAAAGGACTGGATGGGAGTCCGGGCTGCCATGCCTGCAGAGATGCAGAATTTATTGCATTGTGAGTGCGGTTAGGTCCCCTTTCCTTCTGCCGTGGGAAGCTAAGCTCATGTGTCTGTTTCATCCGCTCTGTTTGGTGTGGGAGAATAACATGGCGGAGGACCTAGGCTAAGCGGGTCATGGTTCACCAGAGCTGGGGGCTGTGGCATGGAGTAGACCAGCCTTCAACTTCAGGATTAGGCTAAGCCATTCTTCCCCTCTGGGTGTGTTGGACCACGGTCACTGCGAGGCCATGGGGCACCTTGGCAGCCCCAGGCTGGGGAGGGCTGGGTTAGGTGATTCTCCTGAGCAGCTGCGAGGCAACAGTTCTGATCAGACTGTGATACCTCCGTCTCCACCTGGACTTTCTCCCCACCCCTTAAGATCTGGGGTGGAGGCCCTTCTCTGGGAGCCCTCCCTGAAGGAGATTAGGAGGGTGGCTACCCAGAGAAGGGCCTTCTCTGCGGTGGCACCCCGATTCTGGGATTCTTCACTTTATTCTTTTCGGTGCCAGGCTAAAACCTTTTTATTTTCCCAATGTTTTAAGATCCAGTTGTTTTAATTGGGGCTTATTGTTGGTTGGAAATTTTATTTGGATGCTGTGTTTTATCTTATTTTATATTGTCCCATCGTTAAACTGTCCCGAGACCACGGTAAGGGACAGCCTAGAAAAGTTGCAAACAGTTAAATAAAATGCTGGTTGGGGGTTGGTGTGGGAGGACACCTTCAGGTTGCCAGCGGGTTTCTTTGGTCAGATCTGAGTTTCAGCTTGAGCCTATAATCAGTGCAGCTCCTGGGTTGCGAGGGCAATGAGGAAGGGCCCCTGGCTGAGCCGGGGAGGGGGGTGGGGTCAAGCCCGGGCATTGGCTCCTTCACTGTGGGGAACACAGGATGCTGCCTGGCACTTCTTGTCCCGGGCCGTCTCTTCACTGACTGTCAGTGGACAGGGGACTTTTGGCGATGCTGGGGGTCGAGCCCGAGATGGCTTGCAAGCAGAGCAAGAGCCATTTGTCCCACTTGCTCCGTACTGGAATGGAGAAACCTGGAACTGCCCACGGAGGTTCTCCACCTGGCCCAGCAGCTTCCTCCTTTGAGTTGTGGCCTCTTAGTTCAGTGGAATGGCAAGAATTCCTACCTCTGCAGCATATGACTGTAATGGAGCAAGGTCACTGGGTCCGGAATGGGTGTCCTGGAGATCACGGGGCTGTCCCTTTTCCCCCCCATGGCAGTGTCTACTAAGCTGAAATGCAAAATGCCCTCTTGTTCATCACACATTTCCCCATTTCCTCCCCATTTCACGGGGAAAGGAGCTCCTCCGAGTGAGGCCGTGCCAGACCCTGCTGTTGTGAGAGACAGGAAGGAGAGACATGGCTGCCGCTGTTTTCAGCCACACGCCTGCAATCTTCATGGCTACTTCCAGCCCAGGCACACGCCGGGAAGCCCTGAGCAAACAACTCCAGGCTGAGACCACCTTTCTCTGCCAGGCCCGCTTCTCTACTCCTCCCTGCAGAAAAAGGCGCCTGCCTGCCCCACCCCAAATCTGGTCCGTTGGCTGAAGCCTGAATGTGAGGGAAACCGCGCCCTGCAGGCCCTGCCAAACTCGCTTGCGGGGCTCCTTGTATCCCAGCCTCCTCTGCTTGGAAACACATATCTTTAACAACCATGATGCTTTGCTTTTTTCTGGGGCTTGTCCCTGGATTTGCAAACTTCACATGTGATCAGCTACTGTCATGTTGAATTGCTCAAAATTTTCAAAACGGGACTTGAGCGATGATTGGCAAAATCTTGAATAAGTGGTTTTCTCCACTCGCCGTATTTGAAGATGAAACTAATTTGAGATGCACATTGTCAGGCGAATTTGCTGGCATGGTTTTGAACCTGAAGCATCTTCTATCGCCCAGGTGACCACAGCCTTGGGAATCTTTGCTTCCTGATGGGTGGTAGACAGCAGGCTGGCTCGGGAAGAGCGTTGCGGCCTCCCCCCCACCCCATTGATGTGCTATAAACAGCTCAGGTCACACCTGCCAGGTGAGGTACCAGTTTTGTACACTCTCCTGTGTTCAAAAATAAGCCCTGCAAATAAAAACCTAGGACATCAACAGAGTTTTAGCCAGAGAGTCCCTCTACCCAATCATATAGGTATTTAGCTGTGGTATCTCACCTGCTGACTGAAGCCATACAGTCCAGTCTTTTAGTTCGTTCTGTGATGCTAGGCCAGGTGTTAGATATACATGGGCAGGTCAGTGGAGAGATTTTTCAGGGCTTCTTTCTGTGATTCCATTCTCTTCTTATGCCTACAAGCAGGGATGTGATGCGCCACCAGTTAGGAATCCCTCCGCCCCCCCACGCCTTTGGCATACAACCTTCAGTCTCTCGCATGTCATCAAAATGCTGTTAGTGCTACATCAATTGTATTAGAGGGAGTTAAAGTTAGAACAGTTAAAAAAGAACTAATGCGTAGGATTATAAAGAGTAATTGTACTACAAAGCCACGTGTGTGCATATGTATCATAAAAGAAATCCTGTTTAATCGGATTTCTCTTGAATAACTGACAAACCTTGAAGTTCTCAAAAGCGAAACGAAATGCTGTGATGGGTATTCTTTACCTTATGGGTGTGTGGTTCTTTAGAAGGCTTGGAGCGTGTGCCTAGAAAATAGATATTCTGCCAGGTGATAAACTGAGAAAAATAATTTGCAGAACCTTTGTGGATGTGAATGGCTTGATTTGTGCTGCTTTCCCCCATTTTAATAATACTTTTAAAGAAAAAAGCGGTACCTGGTTGTGAGTTCAGTGGTTGTAACATCTGGAAACGCTTCAGTACATGGAGCATGAGGAAGTGCTTTAGAGAAGTGAACCACATAGTGACAGAAATAGAATTTCTTAGTTTCATCTTCTCTCTTATGGTATCTGTTTGTTCTCGATAAGGCACTGAGTGATGACGGTTCCTCAGGTGATCTTTTAAAAGGAATCTGTTTCCAAGCATTCCCTTTCCTTCCTCTTCAGGCCTTTAGGCCTATATTTTTCCATACATTTATTTGGGTACAAATTAAGGTGTGGTGGTGGGGAGAAGAGATAACGATCAGAGTTGCCCTGTGGTGTTCACACATGTTGTTGACTTCCCTGTCTTTTGCATACCCTCTGCACTGAAAATGTGTGTTCATCCTTCAGGGCTCAAGAACATTTCAAGGATTTTCTGGAGCGGTAGCTTGCACACCCATTCATGGGTTAGTGTCCGTGCTGACCAGTGAGCATGTCCCCAAAACTGCCCGTATTCTTATTCGTAAGCAAATAAAGCACAAGAAGAGAGCAGTTGTGTTTCTAAGCCTGGACTTATCCCCACATAAAGAAGGCTTGACTCACAGAAGGCCCATGACATGGAGCAACCATGCTAGCCAAGTTATAGCAACTGAAAAACAAATAACGACGGCGCCAGGCAGACCTCTCTGGGGAGCGCATTTTATTTAATTTGGCATGAGAAATGCCAAATTTTTTAATTTAATTTGGCACAAGAAATGTCCTAGCTTGCGCTATGATTTTAGTGGCTACAATGAAATGAATCTACTGCGCTGCACTTATGTGAGAGGCGTGCAAAGAATCATTCTGTCACAGGATACACGTAATTGTGGGTCGATGCAAGATCTGGGATGGAGAACCAGCACCTGGAGGGCACTCAAAAGTATTTGCACTTTCCACAGGGAGGTTGTGGCCACAGTTTTGCTTGACGATGGTTTTCTCATCCCGACAACAGAAGACCTGCAGAGCTTGAATATCAACTTGCAAGGTTGGTGACTTAGATCAGGGTGAAGGTAATGTCAGGACCTGTAGAGAGATGCTGGGTGATTTGAAGTAAATGATTTCCGCTCCCAGTAATCCAGCCGTGGCACCTCTCCCCGTTGAAGGAGAGGGTAAGCAAGAACGTCTTTTTGTATGAAGGATGGTGAATCAATGCTCAGGAACATTTCCTAGATTCAGATTTATGTATTACAGGAATCACTTGTGCATTACTAGTCTGCGTGGTCCAAACCTGTTTGGCACAAGTAGAGAATTACAGGGGAGGGAAGTGGAAAAGAGAGGAAGAGGAGCCCTTTGTTCATCCCACTCTGGATTTTTTTTTGTGGGGAGGATCTCCCCTGAAGGTCAGGGCCAGAATTCCTCTCCATCCCCCAGGTCTTTTAACAATAATGTATGCATTTAGCTTGGAAACATGAACTGCCCTGGGATGGATGGTGGTGTTCAAAACATTTTCTGTCCATTTCTTTTGGCTTTCTCTGCCCGGTGATGGTGGGAGCACAGAAACCAAAGAGTGGGATTTTCAAATCCCTCGGACATTTCTCCGCTTCTGGCAGCCACTGCTGAGAGGCCTGCATTCCAAAGATTTCACACAGACTCTGCTGGAAAGAATGTTTAACGAGCTGAAGAAACACGCCCCGGGTCCAGAGCTCCGATCACAGTATCTCATCAACTGGATTGCAAAAATTTTGAAGATCAACATGCAAGCCAGTGAGTATTGGAGGATGTTTCAGCTTGAATGTAAGGTAGCACACGTTCTTTCAATCCCCTTCTGCCTGTTTTTATTCAGTCCTTGCCTAGACATAGAGAAAAAGAGAAAGGGGTGTGGTAGTTAGCATAAGGGCAGGGTGGGGAGTGCCCAGTGAGAGTTTGTCTTTTAAATCCTGCGTGCCTGCTCCCTCCCTCCCTCCCTTCTTCTCTGTCTCTCTCTGTCTAGCACATATACTCACTTCTCATCCTTTACTTTGCTGCTTTGAGTATGCAAAGGGAAATAAGAGTTCCTGCAACCTCCAAACCACCATGCGTCGTTTCGAAAGATGAGTACAGGCTTAAAGGTCCATAACCTCTCGCATGACCCTATCACTTCTGTTGGGGCAGCTCTATCAAATTTCCTAAGGAGATGGTGAAACGCAGATGCACCATTGCCAGTGCCCCATCTGTGACCTTTCTGGAATATAAGAGTTCTTCTTGGAGCTCCATTGCAGCCTGTTTATCAGCTACTCCCTTTCCCAAATGAACTTGCATACTTTAAAAAAAAAATCTGCTTTTTCCCCCTTTCCATGGTTCGCTGTTAAGAGAAAAAGGTGAAACACCGAAATAGAAACACAGGTTCCTCGGAGCTCTTTCTCCGGCGGGTTTCACTGCAGTGGCCGAAGCTCCTGGAGGATTGCCTGGAAGCACCATGCTGGGCGAGTCCACATCTCCTGCATCTGTGAGTATACAAGCAAAATAGATGCCGGGAGAAGACCGGGCTCGGTGTCTTACTGCAGAGAGCCTGCTCAAGGAAGCACCGTGACGTGCAGCTGGATACCTCTGTGTCCTCCCAGGATGAAATGAAACGTCCAATTTGAATGGGCCGGACTGGCATGGCTGACGTACAGAAAGGTCAAGGTTCCGTCTCTGCACCCACAGCTCACAGGGGTGCAGGACCCCAGGGGTCAGGGATCAAATGAGGCCCTCCCGGGGGGCCAGACTGGCCCTCTGGGGTTCCCCTGAGGGCCCCACCCTATTCCGGCGTGCTACCAGCTTCCCGGTGTTTGTGCCATTTCCTCCGCTGTAAAGGGTCAGAGTGCCTCTCCTGAGGCTGAACTCCTGGCAGGAAGAGCTGAAAGCTCGAGCAGGCCGGTCTCGTCGGAATTTTGGCCCTGCCCCCTTTGCCCAGGAAAGCAGCACCCTGAGCAGAATCAGGCCCCGGGCTGAAAGAGATGCTGCGCCCGGAGTTAAGAGGAGCAGGGAGCAGGTATGGGGACCTTGAAGAGGTGTTGCCGGGCAGGGTAGACAGTCCTGCACTAGATGGACCAAACCTCTAACCAGATATAAAGCCGTTTCCCGTGTTCCTAGATTTGCCGAAAGCCTTCCTCTTTGATAGTTTCATGCACAGAAAGGGTGCGAGGGTTTGTCCCTGTGATGTGAAACCGCCACCCACTCGCTGTCACAATGCCCTTCTAACCGCAGAGGAAGACACCAGTCTTGCCTCCCCTGAGACCTGGGCGCTTGCAGGGGACTTCAGGGGAGGGGATTTTCCTCCACTTCGCCTGGTTTTTGGAGGAAAGTTGTACACAGTTCAAGCCTCTGGCTGCTTTTGACATTTCCAAATGCCTGCCCTGCGTTTCGAGACTGGCCCTGCCACCCTGTGGCTGCCCCTCCGCCCCCCCAGTCTGTGCCAGGCCTTAGGTGATGGGGGCAAGGATGAGCCAAGCCCTGCTTCTCAGGAACTGCCTGCTGGACTTCACTGAAATGCTTGCCATGCTCCCGTCCTCTGTACATCCTTGTGGACAAGGGACCACGATTGTCAGCCTGTTTATCTTGCCTTGTACACAAGCCAAAAAAAAGTTTCCAGCTTGCTTGCTTGGTTTTGTTTCTTGCTTGGTTTTGTTTCTCGGTCTGTTTTGTTTCTCGGCCTGTTTTCTTTCTGGTCTGGTCTGGTCTGGTCTGGTCTGGTCTGGTCTGGTTTTTCAGCAGGCCTCCTGGGAAACCAAGAGCTGCCTGTGTTTCCATGTGTTTCCAGAGGATGGGAAACGGATGCCTCGGCAGTTAGCATAGGAATCCGGGCAGCTTGTCTCTGAGTGGGCATGGAAGGAGAACTGCATCCTTCCGTGAGCACCACCAACTGCACTGAGCACCACCAAATGCCTGTTCTGGCTGCTGCAGAAGAGGCTCTCCTTCCTCCCCGGCTAGCAAGGGACTGAGCAGGAGAGTGGAGGGATGGCAGAAGTCAGCCCTCCTTTGCCGGCCCCCATCGCACTTACCTAGGTAGAATTTCTGACCACCTGGAGAGAGTTCCAGGCTTCTTCTTTTGATGCTTGTGAAAGCTGCCACTTGGCTTCTCTCCTCATGCTGGTCATTTTTCCCGCCTTCCCTGCCAGGATCCTGACGAGCATGGAACCGCCTTTGCCCCCCGAATCCCAGGAGAAACTTCTGTACCTCACCTCTATCTACACCCAGGAAGATGGCTCCCTTCCCAGCCCGGGCTCGGCCTCGGACCTGCGCAAGCAGCCCGTTTACACAGTGGAGAGTCTGCAGTGGAAAGTGAAGCACAGCAGCGCGGCGCGGGGACTGGCCAAGCGAGCAGGGAAGCGGCCCGTGCCGCTGGAAGGTCTCGAAGAGGAAGGGACGGCGGGGCAGGAGGAGGAGGAAGAGGAGATGGAGACTCAGCCGGCCCCCCTGCAGGAGCCCCTCCTGCCCGAGAACGCCATGGCTCTAGCCGAGAAGAGGATGGCACTGCAGGGGTCTGCCTGGCAGGTCAGCTCAGGTAAAAGCTGGGGTTTGGCTGGCTTGCTGAGTCAGGGGAGAGTCTGTGTGAAAAGCATGCTTGCTGGGGATGATGGGAGTTGTAGTCCCAATCCATCTGGAAGGCGCCGTATGTGGGGAGGCTGCCTGAAATATATGCTCAGGCACAATCCAAACGTGCAGAGCTATTTGGGGACAAGGAGCCCAGCATCTTCTGTCTGGGCCGGGCACAGCTTGAAAACATTCGCTCTTGCTGAATTGCACCCTCTTAAAGAAGCGTCTCCTCGGCAGACGGGGTGAAGTGGAAGATGTTTCCTCTGGGGAGACTTCCTGGCCAGACCGATGATCCTGACGGCCTGCTAGTGGAAAACTACTCCATGATGTCAGCTGTGGACCAGCTGGTGGATCGAGATGGGAGAAGCTGCCCGAGCACCACGTGAGTAATGCTTTGAGCTCGGTTGGACCTTGGCCAGTTAGAAGAGCCACTGGTAATAGGCTGGGAGAGGGGAGGGGAGGGGAGGCCCGGCTGAAGCGCTGCCTGGCCCTGAAGCTCACTGGGTGACCTTGCTGGGCTCCCTCACTCCCTCCCTCCCAGCCCAGCCTGCTTCACAACAGCTTTCCCCCCACCTGGCACCCTCTGGAGGTGCTGGACTGCAAGTCGCATCCTTCCCAGTGGCTGGATGGTTGGGCAGTGTGGCCGAGGACATTTCGATGGCCCCAGTTTGGAGAATGGCTGACTCCCAGGATGATCATTCGGATTAAATGGGTCCCGGGCTCCCTGGGCAGAAGCCTGTGCTGCACCCTGGGGTGTGTTGTAACGCACCTTTTTGTGGTCTGTGGGTGTCCTGAGCTGCACTTTCTCTATTGCTATCTTTATTTCATTCATTCATCAAGTGGGCACTTGCTCTTGCTCAAAGCAGGGTCCCAAGATGTCTTTTCCCCGGGTGTTTCACCTCTCTTGCCTTGCTTGGCCACCAGCACCAATACAGTGCCAGGCCCCTGGATCCCAGAGCCCTGGTTGCTCACCTTTTGCTCTCTGGCAAAAGGGGTTTGTCTGATGCAATGAGCAAAATCACGGGGGAGAGAGCTGCCTACCCCGGAAAAATTGGATCCCCCTTCCTAGTTGGGGGTTTGATGCAGTCCTTCACTTCAACTCCCTGCACAGGCCTGTGCACATCTACTCAGGTGGAAGTCCAACTGAGTGTAGGTCTTACAGAAATGCAGCCCTGAGGCGCAATCCTTTGCAAGCTTGCACAGGAAAAAAGCCCGCCTACCGGTATTTCTGTCTAAACCTGCATAGGATTGGCTTCTTCGTGTCTCTCTGGCCACCGTTGTCCTTCCCAGCCACCTTCTTTCTTCGTTTTCTCATGTCTGCTTATGGCACGCCTCTGCTCAGAGCCCATGCACTGTTCAGTGTCACAGCGGACACCAAAACACCCTTGTTTTTAAGTCCTTAAAGCAGCTACAGTTATTTGTCTAGCTGAGTCTTAGGTTAAACTTGCATCTCCATATATTGGCTGCTTTTTAAACATTTGCTTGACCCGATTCATTGGGCAGCAGAGTTTTCTCTTATTTTTCAAAATACAAAGGGTAAATCATATTTGTTCTTCAAGTGGGGCCCATCATTTTTGGGAGCCAAGACCAAAAGCCTCCCCTACATTCTCCCTGGCCGTTGCTGCAGTCTCCTGCCTCTTCCGAGACTCCAGGTTTGTGTTTCAGAAGCGTGAGGAAGCTACTGGTTCAGTCCTCGCAAGGCTGAGGGGTTCGAGGTGCCGGAGCAACATGGCAGGCCACTAAGCCCCCCCCCACCCGGCCCTTTCTCCTAACCTTGGATTTGGGACAGTCCTGCCCCCTGCCTCAGCCCCGGAGTGACCCCTGCTTGCATGAGCTACAACAAGGATATCGAACCGTTGTTATTCTGGGGGTAGGATTCCTGCCCCTCCACTGCCCAACCAGCAGCCCGCTTGATGTGGGAGGGTGTGGGGCATGGCACTCTGTCCACTCCCTGGAGCCCCCTGGTCCCACTGCCACCTGTTCCGCTTTTCGGCTTGTCTCTCTCTACTTGAACAGTGCCAGCTCCTCCAAGCCCTTGGCTTCACACGCAAAGCCACGCTGGCATTCAGGGGGTTAGCGTTGGAGGACAGGCAGCTTCTGTGGCCAGAGTTTGGCCTGGAGGTTGGAGATTTCCCTTCTCTGATCTAAAACGAGAGCTGCTTTTCAGAAATCAGTTATCCTTCATGCGCAAATCACTCCTGTGCATCCATCCATTGCACAAACGGTGTATGGTTCAGATCTCCGTAACTGACAATGCCTCCATTCCTTTCTCGTGTCTGCCTCGGAAGTCCTGTCTGCAGCTCGACGTCTTTTTGCCTAGCGCATGCTTGGGAGCCGGTCGCACATGGGAGGGATTGGGGAGCCGTGCAGGGGACACTAACCAGGCCTGGTGGTCCAGGCCTCTTGCAATTCCAGATAGTCTGGAGTCCGTCTCTGGTCTCCTCCGAACCTCAGTTGGTGGGGTCAGTATTTTTCCACAAAGCTTTTGCTTTCAGCAAGGTGGCTTGTAATTGTCGCTTTGAGTCAGTGCTGCAGGACTTGCATCAATTTGTCATCGGGAAACCAGCGCTCGTTGCCACAGCAGCTGAGGCGGTAACAGCCAATTATTGCCACCCTGCTCAAACGTTCGAGCGCGTTCGGTGTTCCTGCGACAGCAGTCCTTTTCCGAGCTTCCTGTGTGTGCTGTGGGTGGGAATTCAGTAGGTGGAGCACCTGCTTCCCATGCTGAAGGTCTCATACCCTTGACGGGGATCGCAGAAGCACCAGCCCAGGGTGGCTGTAAATATGGTCCAACACAAAATCGTAAACTTGCTTTAAAAATTATGGGTAGATTTGTGATTTTCCTTGTAACTCAATCGTGTGGTTCTCGAGCATGAACTTTGTAGACAACAATGTTGTGTTGCAGTGTCACATAAAATAAACGTACGTAAGCTCTCTTAGGATTATTGTCTCCGTCGCCCTGAGACGCTTTTGTGCATAGGGTGGGGTATAAATATTTTAAATAAATAAACGCCTAGTCCAGTGATGTGGGCACTAACCAGCAGTAGCAACTCTAGGGTTTCCAGTCCTGTCTGGAGATACTGGGGACCAAACCTGGGCCCGACCACTGCCCGTGAGCCAGGAACCACCCCACTGGGCCTCCAGCTGCAACATCTGCCCTTCCTGCCTTCCTAGACGCATCCACATTTGCAAGAGAAGCCAGTATGTTACAAGGAATGCAAATGTTATGCCGTCTGGAAACTGAAATACTCACATGGGCGTCACTAGTCCCTTGCATAAATCTGAAAAATGGGGAAGTCCATGCCTGGACTTGCCGACACAGTTAGCCTTGGACAGTTGCTGGAAACATTTCTGTCTCCTATGCAAATACGTGATTGAGGACATTTTTCTCAGTAACGTGATGCCACCTCTTTTTCAAGCAGGCAGAATCAGGATTGATAGAACTTAGGATATTGAGAGACTTCAGAATTTTTCAGAGCTTTTTTATTTTAGTGAAAGCTTGGCAGCCTTTCCTAAGCCAGTGTATCTTCCTCGTACTGTATTGCCTGAGATATCCTTTGTTTTTTATGTGCAGGCAAGAAACAGGCCTTATCATTGAATGACTGTGCGAGAGACCCCTAAAATGTTCAGTTGCAGCAGGAGCAGCTGTTCAGCCCTAGACATCTTTTCAGAATTCAATCCCATGGATATCCAGGGGGTGAAAATAAATTCAGCATACGCCAGGAATGGGCAGCTTCAAAGACTCTGGGGAAAATGTTTCCCTTACTGGGGCCTGCATTCACCGCTATCACACCTGAATGCTGCCACGTTTTCCACATTTAATGCAAAATGCAGCTGGGAGCTGTGTGTGTGTGTGTACACACACACACACACACACACACACACACACACACACACACGGGGAAGCAATGTCTTACATGGAACAAGGCCAGTTTAAAGGGACAGTATTCCTGCTTTTTTGCCTAAAACTTGGCAGTGTTTTGCCTTTTGAAAGGAGCAGAGGAGACATGAATGGGATCTGGATCCTTTGAACTCCATGTTACTTCCTCCCCAGCACAGATATGAGAAAGAAAATGCTGTACCTCTTGAATTGTTTCTGCTGATTGTGTGCACACAGCTTTTGATACCCCGTGTTCTAATATAACCTTTCCTCCCCTCTTTAAACAACTGATAGGGTTCTTTCCATCTGCCCAATGACCCTCAGTTACCAACACAGCAGAAATCCCTCCCCATCCCCTACCTCATTTAAGAGATTTTGTGGTGTTTTTTCTAACCCTATTTCGCATCTATTTTGATCTGTTTTGCGGTTTGTGGTGCTGTTCCTTCCTGCTTGCCCTTCCACCGCTTAATTTACATCATTACAAAGAAATTTTGAGAGGGAGCAGAAGACCCCGGTGTAAGGGAAATTCAACAGTCTCGGGTAGCAAGGTGTGAATTTTGTGGTAGCAAGCTCTGCTGTGAAAAGGAAAGAGGCGAGATCCCGCTTGCTTGCCCTAGTTAGGAGATTTCTGTCAAGAAGCAAGTTTCCTGTGGGCTGCAGGGGAATTTTATGGCTTGATATCAGCTGTTGCTATTACAAACCACACATTTGCTGTTGTGGAGAGGATGGGGAAGAGGAGACGATGGGTTTGCTCGCTGTATTCCCCCAGCTACTTTTGTAAGCAAAAGAGGAAGAACTGGAGTGATGAACCGGGTGCAGCTGCTTTCCGGAAGAAATCACCGCTGGACTCTCAGATGAATAACTTAGAGGACGGGCAGAAATCTCTTCTACCATCCCCTGCCTGTGCTCGGTTGTTTATTCTGCGCAATGCCCTTGAAACTGAGTCTGTTTCTTTACAACTTCTGTCCTGAAGAAGCTGCAGCACAGTTCAGTATCATCTGACATGAGCTGCATCACTGCAGTTTAAATCTTTACTCCACTATGCACCAGCAAAACCAGGATGTAGGTTTCAGGCAGGACTATGCTATTAAGGTGGGACTGCAAGTGGCGCAGTGGTTTCAACCGCTGTGCTGCTGGGCTGGTTGATCGAAAGGTCGCCAGTTTGAATCTGCACACGGGGTGAGCTCCCGTGCGCCGTCCCAGCTCCTGCCAACCTTGCAGTTCGAAAGCATGCAAATGCGAGTAGATGAAAAGGTGCCACTTCGGTGGGCAGGTAACAGCGTTCCTTGCACTTCGGTGTTTAGTCATGCCGCCCACATGACCACGGAGACTGTCTGCAGACAAACGCTGGCTCCCTCGGCCAGGAAACAGAGATGAGCACCGACCCCGAGAGTCAGGCATGACTGGACGTAACGTCAAGGGGAAACCTTTACCTTATGCTATTAAAAGCTGGCACAGTTCTTAGTGGGTCCAATTCAATCATGAATCTTTGCTTGGAACAAGGTTCTGGTCTCGGTGTCAGGTGGAAAGATCTGAACGATTCCAGTCTATGTTTCTTGAGCAAGCTGCACGCAAATGGCACGACGGGGCCAAGGTTGTTGTGGGGCTGAGCTTGGGAGCTTGTATGTAAATCACAGTGGCTTTCGCTGACAGAACACGTTCAAAAGTGACTGGATGGTAGTACTGTTTTTATCACATTTTAATCTCACCCTTCTTCCAAGCAGCTTATTTGCTTGGGATCGTGTAAGGTCTCAGACATGATTTTTGCTCTGTGCTCTTTCAGGGGAATATTTCCCTCTTTCTGACCTGTGGCAAAGGCCACATATGTGATGCAGAGACCATGGCGAACATCATTCGGGTGACATGTGGGCATGTTGGGGCTGTGGACACGAGGCAGATGCGTAGCTTAAGACGTCGCTTCTAGACAACTTACCAGCCCTCAGCAGCGTAGGCCAGGAAACTTGTGCGTTCAGGCCTCCCAGTCATCTTCTACTGTGTGTGTGTAAACAAATGTTCTCTGTATGTGTTGAGGCTTAAGGTATGCAGACTTCACTGGAATACTGCCGCTGTAAAGGCCCCTCTTACCTGGGCAATTTCCTCCCAAAGGCGGTCTGTCAGATGCGGCATTTTTTGTTGCTTTGTGTGCTTGCTCTCTGCTTCCTTGATGGGCCGTTCAGGGCTATCTGTACAGCCCTTTTGTTGGGACTGTGGCATTTTGGACACATGGTTGTAGAAAGGCAGGAAAGCAGGGTGAAAATTACCAAGTTATATTAAGTGAAGCAAGAGGAGAGTATACGTAGGGTTGGGTATCAGCTTCTACAGAATGCTTGCTTTCATAAATGCTGGATGGTCTTTAGCAAATTGTATTTAGACCTTTGGGGAATTCAAAGAACACCCTAGCTATTGGAGCGTGGCAGAGGATTTCTTCAGTATTCCTCATGCATGCAAAAGAAAACATTAACCAGTATTGAAGCAGGACAAAAGTAGCAAATGCTCAGTAATATAACACACTTCACTGGCAAGTGTTAATCAGTTTTACTAGAATAAATGTGGTGCCAGAGGTAAGGTCAGGTCGACGGTGGATGGATCTTAGATGCCCACTGAACAAGCAGAAGGTATTTCATGTCCAGTGGCCCGTTTCCACCCATGTTCTCTTTTCTGCCCTGTGTCATGGACCGTTCCAGGGATGGCCGTGCGGAGCTGTGCAGAAAGCAGGACTGGGGAAGCTCTGGTGCAGACAGAGAACACCAGAGTCCTTTGGATCAAAGCCTCCAGGAAGAAGCATGTATTCTTTAAAGCAGATCGCCAAGTCCATGCCTGTTCCTAGTTCACTTAAAAGGGATTGGGCGATCTAGGAGCCGTGTCCTCTGGCTACTAGAGCAAGCATACTGAAAGCAGGGCAGCAGCTGCCCCACCCCCAGCAGAATTTTGACTGGGGAAAGTGAAAGGAGAACGCACAGCTCGCTCTTGCTTTCTTGCCACCTGGTAAAGCTCCACCGAAAGTGCCTGCCCAGCTTCGAACCAATTCTATGATTCGTTTATTCTTTCCTCCTACAGGTCTTCAGAGTGGGGCGGCTCTCTTGCAGATGGATTATTATGGACCCAGAGTGATCTCCACAAGTTGAAAAGTGGCATTCAGCTTTTCTGAAGGTGGACTTTATACCAACAGTACACAAAAATGTGTATGGCCTGAAATGTTTTTGGCCTATGCCTGTTTTTGCAGACATTACTTTAGTGCACTGCAGCTCATCCGTCTCAGTGCAAATTTTTCTGTAAACTTAAAAAAGGGTAAGGAGAATGTATGTGACTTTGTAATATGCGTAACAGAACCAGTCACTGTTTAAATATGTTCTGTATTTTAATAAAAGTGTATGACGATGCTCATTTTTCTTGACTGTTTAATAATGTGTGCTTTTTAATATGAACTTTGATATCTGGTTCAGAGACATGGAACAATAGTGTGTTGCATTTGCTAAATTCTTGTAGAGCTTTAAAAGGCCTTTAAATTATGCATCCCAATCTGGAAGTCTGTCATTCATGTGTATGTCTCGGCCAAATTCACACTTTAAAAGAATAAACCTCTTTTTGAAATAATATGAAACCAGCTGCAAAACTCATAAGACTTTCTTACAGTAAGTTGCAAAGAGAATTACATGAGATGATTGTAGAAGTAATGAGCAAGTGACTCGATTTATTGACTACAGTTATAGAAATACCTAAATATAAAACAGCTACACAAAACCTGTTATACAGTAATCAGAGGTATTCTGATTGGGTGGGAAGAAATACATATATATATATATATGTCCTATGACCTTTGAGATACATTTTAAGAGACTTCATTGCCAATGTTGTTCACTAGAAATTGTGAGTTATACATACAAGCAAACTGGAGCTGTATTAGGAGCCTCCTAAGTCAATGGGCACTTGTTTTTTTACATGAAGTAACACTGACACATGCTTGTCTAAGTAGCAGGCCAACGCAAGAGGAATGTCCCAAAATTATAGAACCTCAGAGTGGCACACATCAAATAGATCCTATCTGAGAAGTTCTGCTTCAGGTAGCTGGCATTTCTCAGTGAGTTTGGCTTGAGCTTCCTGCCAAAGCCACAGTGATGCTGTTACTAATCAGCAGAGCCAGGTGAGCTATGCCGTCTGGCAAGTCCTCTACCTGAACAAACACAAATGAAAAGCTTTGCACTTGAAAACATTCAGCAGTCTAAGCAAATCACTTGGTGCTAATCAATCCTGTACTCTAGGTAAGATGTGCTAACTTGTGCCAGGCCTGAGGAAATGTAAACCAGACTCGGAATTCAGTGATGACATCAGGCATGTTCAGTGGGACCCGAGAGCAACTGAGGTGATGGCAGGCCCAGCACAGAGGTTTCAAGTACATCACTTGTTCAGCAGATACTACCAGGAGACATCTACAAACTAATGCTCTAGATAACTAAAAATATGAAGGCATCAGTTTTCACATTAAGGGAAAATAACTTTTCTGTCCCTCTTGCAAGCAGTGCTTTGGTGATTATCTCAGCCATTTAGTTTATAAAAACACTTTTTACAAAGGCAGTGTAACATCTCATCCCAGTGAATGCATTAAACATGCAGCTGTAGATAAAAACATTGCACAAAATACTAAACCAATATTGTACACCACTCGCTGGCCCCAATTCTGCTCTCGAGGTACACAGTTTCTCATCCACATCTGCAGCAAGCAGCCCATTCAGCAGAACCTGAGCGGCCAGCGTGGCCCACAGTCTGCTTCTACACTTGCAGAAGATGCCTTTGATGTATGCATCTTGCTGGATTGGGGCCACGGGCTATGCAGTCTATCTTCAATCTTTGTCATTGAGACTTACATTATATTTGGGTCCACAAAAAAACCCAAAGAGATTTTATAAATTTTTACAACAATTAAACAGGAATGTTTAATTCTACAAATGAGGAAAGCAAACTACCGTAGCTTGACAGGACAACAGCACAACTAACAGTAGTCAAAATCATGTGTATACAAGCAAAAACAATACTGAGTGACGTATAGTATCTACAAAACTGCTTAACTCAGGATAGCATTCTAAAATGACCTTGTGTGTTTTCCCAGACACATCTCAGTTGCGGAGCAAGCTGAATATTAAGCCCTCCTCAATAATAAATTACAGAAAGTTAAAATTCAAATAAATATTTTACAAAAGGGAGATTACTGGGCCATTTTTGGTTTAGACAGACGGACGGACAGACAAAATATTCAGTAGCTGTTTGGTACACAATTTAAAAAAATTAAATACTGTGCTCTCAAAAAGAGCATTGTAAAACAGTGTCTTATATTTACAATATAGGCAACTATGACTTGTTTTTATATCATCCCTTCTATGTTAGAAGAAATTCTGTGTTAAGAGATGAAGGCAATGCAATGTCAGTGTTTCAAACTGGCATGGGAAAAGGAGAGGGAGAAAGCGAGAAGTGTTATCAAGACAACAAATGTTTTAAAGTTTAAAATTGAAAAATGATTGGTCAGCAAAAATGCAGACTAATTCAAAATGTTCATTCTCCCTTCTGTCCTTGGAGAAAAGACAGATTTGGGGCCTATTTGCAGGGACCACCTTCCTTCCTTAAAGAAAAATGCATGCTACAGTTATGGTACATTGCTTCAAGAAAGCACTAAAAAAAGACTTGATTGTTTATAAATATAGAACTAAACATCACATAGGACTAAATATAAAACTTACTCACCATGACAGTAAAATATTTTAGTCCCCAATAAAAACCTCACACAGCAACCTCAGCTCAGCATTAGGTCTGCTGAAAGACGCTTCTAAAATCCCTCGCAACAGTTTGCCTTAAAACAGGAATAAAATGGAGAATGGTCCTTTTTTGTACAGAAACAGAATTCCATGCAACAGTTTGTAAGTGCACAAAATTTACACCGAACTGAGTATTTGTCCTGCTAAAACAAAAGCTGGATGTACAGCAGTTTTACTGTCAATAACTCCATGTCATGGGCTTACAGCAGTGTATAAATGTGAACATCAACAACCCTATCAACACTGATATTTTACAAAAAATAATCCATTGCAAGAATGCATTCATTTAATAAACAGACTTAACTTATGCAGCATAGTGCTTTTAAATGTACACACATAAGTGGTGCACATTAGAGTAATAAAGTGGATTTCAAAAGTTGCTTTTTTCTATAAACTGTTAAGTGCCCATTTTAAATAAAAAGATTCATAATCCTCCATGGGCTACTCTCCTGTGACACACAGTGTCACAAACATAGTGATGAAAATACAATATTGAAGCTAATCTAGAGATGGCTTTTGTACATTTTTTATACAATCAAGAAAGAGATACAATTTGTATCAACAAACAAAAGGTCGTTTCTGGTTATTTGAGGCGTTGCTCTCAGCTGCTTTTGTGTAACACACACGAGAGAAGTGCAAGTTAACTCGAAGTATAAAATAACTCAATAAGAAATGGATCCCATTCTGACTGAGAAGATTCTTGTTAAAAGACCGGGTCCAAAACAGTTCTTCAAACCATTTTTTGAATGTAAATGCCCAGTACCTTTACCATTTGTGTCTAACGGTGCACAAATCAAAGGACAGGGCTGATCCAATTCCTGGGGTGCCCTCCGAAAGGACTGGGTGAAATGAGGCGGAGGCCAAGAGCCCTCCTGGCTGTAAAGCAACAAGTGCACCATCCGAAACCTTTCTACGGGCTCAGCAATGGCTGAACTAACCGGCGATCACACAAAGAATGGAGAAGTACAGTGCAGCACTGACATTCCTGCCAGGATTCGAGAAACGCAGCTGACTACACACGGCTCTCGGGCGTTTGAACACCGAGAAATAAAAGCGGATGACGCCATTTCCAAACAGAGCAAGATGCCATGAAACAGCACTCGATCAATGCGGAAGTGACCTCCGAGTCCCTGGAAACTACCAAGAAGTTCTGTCGGGGGTGAGCAGATCCCCTGGCTTTTACTGTATTCAGGTGGCTGTGCCCAGACAGCACCTTCCTCTCGGCTCAGCACTTGTGCACTCAAGCAGGATCCTAGCAAGCTAGCAAAGTTCCTTCCCCCGCTTCCTTTTGGCACAGTGGATGGGTGTTGCCTGGCCCAAACTCTCAGCCCAGTTTGACTGTTGCGAACTGGACCAGCATGGCTTAGGATTGCTACCAGCTCTTGGCTGGCAGTGAACCTCCAACTTAATGCATGATGATCTCTCTTCACCATCACCTGAAAGTATATTCATGTGACACAAAACAGAAATGGCCATTCTGGGCATCAGTGCAATCATTCAAGTAGAGGACACAGTACCTTTGTTTGTTTGTTTGTTTGCTTGTTTGTTTTCCCACTGGGATTAACAAATAACCAGAAAGCAGCTTGCAAGCCATTATCAAAACACCAGAAACAACCCTGACTGCAGCCTCACATTCCGTGTGTTTCATAGTAAGAAACATTTAGGCAGTGTCACACCTTCTCATGAAGAAACAAAAGGCCAGAAACCAGGCCTTCTCGACTTTCATGAAAAAAAACTACAGTAGAAGTCAACAAGTCCTAGCTCGAGACATATCGAGTTAGTAGTGGTTCAAAATGTTGAAATACACATTTGGATTTAAAAAGGGTGTCCGGTCAGTGCAGCTTAAAAAACAACGACAAGAAGAACGAAGCCATCACAACCATAAATACTTCTTGTGGGAGACATTTAGCTACAAAGTTGCCCACCCCTGAGCAAAAATACTCATTGCCAAAAACTGCCACCCACAGAATGACAATTCTGGCCTGTCAAACAAGGAATTCCAGGAAACAAACACACACCTTTGCATGGATTTTAAAGTGCAAAAACAAGCAAGCTTGGCAGTAACCCCAATTCTGAAGCATCCCTTTGAAAACTGGATTCTGTTCCAACATCAATTAAAGCCAATAGGGAATTTTAAAAGCTAATTTGTGTATTCATACATTAGCATCCATTCGGCACAATGGGGGTGGGGGGATATTTGGTCAAAACATTTGGAAAAGAAAAGCAGAATTAAATCTGGCATGCTACAACTTGACTGCTTTTGGACTAGAATGAATTGGATGGATTTAAAATCTCGGAAATGCCAATTAGAACAACAATCCTGAAGTGCAAATGTTACAGCAGTCCTTAGAATGATTTTATCAGCTTGCAAGGGATCAATTTGTCACTGATGTTCCCCTCCCCACGGGGCACTAGCTAAAGCTATCCAGAAGGTCCGAGGTATACATTGACTGTATTTCATGCACAAATCCCCTTTTCTTCAAGGTTGGGCAGTGCTTTTCATGTGCAAAAGGTATCTACTGCACACACACAGGATCCCCTGGATAACTGGGCCTCTCCCAAAAGCCTTTGCATGCACGAACCACTCAGCAGGGCAAACGCCCTCTCCAGAAATGAGGTCCATCAAGTGATCCATCTTTTCCTACCCTATGCTCTTTGACGACGGATGCCTAACCACTGTCTGTGAGGATGTTCAAGTGCACAGAGCTTATTTTTTGGAGCAACATGTCAGTAAATACTGAAAACTACACATTGTCTCATGCAATATAATTGCTAACAGTTTTTAAGGACCTGTTTCAGACATAAACATATGACCTTTTGGATTCAATAAATGATACATCCATGCATAAGGTATGCACTTCCTGTAAAATGCCTTTTTAAAAAATCCCTGCTTTAAAAATTTTTAAATACTCATATTTATAATACAATCAGCTTTTACAGAATGTTTCACACATGTATTAAATACAATTGTTACAACAATCTACAGAATGGTATACCACAGTTAGAAACTATTTACAAAAAGGAAATATCTCTTTTCATTCATAAGAGTTCTCCTCCAGAATTCTTGCATGAATTTTCAATATTTAGCCTTCGGGAGCTCAAAATGAAGCTCCTTTTAACGACCTGTTCTCAATTTGGCAACAATCACAGCTGCCAATTGTTGTGCGTCTGTCATGTGGGGGTTTTTCTCCATTACAGAGAGGACAACACTGGCAGGAAAAATGTTGCAGAGGTTCTTATAGGTCTGATACTGATGCTCAGGAATGACATGCTGCTCCTGGGGCTCCCCGCAGATTCCAACCCATGGATTCCGCCAGAGCTGCTCCATCTTCTCAGGCATGCTTCGCACCATGACAGGCTCATAGCATGGCTGCATGAGGTTGTTGCTCAGCGGGTAGGAATGGTATGCATAGGTATCCGTCGCACACGGTAATGGATCCCAACTGGCATGCTGCTCACGACAGAGGGGTGGCCTTTTCTGCCGCGTGGGGTTACTTTCGTAAAGCCGCGAGTCGGAAATGCTGTCCATTCTTGTCATAACAAGGGCACGGCTTGGCTGGGCAGGGGCTGATGGATGGACGTTTGGAGGTGCCGGATAGTCTCCAGGGCAGCTGGACCGTGCCCCAATGACTGGGTGTTGAATGTGCAGCGCTAAATGGGAGGCCGAATGTTTGTGAGGAGGATGCTTAGTTCCTTCAGTGCCATAGCTGTGGACTCTTGTTAAGGTCTCATGATAACCATGAGAAAAAGGCTGAAGACGGTGTTGTGGTGGGAGTCGATGAACCTTCACGTTGTCTTCTTGACTTGCATCTCCAACACCCAGATACAAGTCAGTATACGAGGAATACGAATCATTATTTGTATGGCTTAAGCAACTGTCAGGGCACGGGCTTGAATTTCTTGAGTAAATGCCTTGGTCTACATCAGCCCCGTAGTAATCGGCATTATGCATGCTGCCAATGCTCAAATTGGAGAAGTCGCTGAGCATGGAATAGTAGCCTTGATCTCCCAGAGACTCGTACTTTGGGTACTGCTCTGTGTAGCTGATTGAAGCACCATGGCTATTGGTCACCAGGATCGGAGGATACTGCACACTGGTCATGTGCTCCAAGGAAGATTTTTGGTGTGTGAACTGTGATGAACCTGGCACTGGGCTACTTGCTGAGCGTGTATTTAATGCCCCAACTGGATGGCTTTTGGAAGGTGGAATGGTTGGAACACTTAACGCTGACACAAGGGAAGGGACAGAATTTGCCTCAGACTTCCGCGCCATTGACAGCCGGTCCTCGGGTTCCACAGCCACAGACCGAATGCTTGGATCGGACTGACGTTTCGGAGCAATGCGCTTCACTTCTGAAGTGATTTCTGCTTTGGAAAGGGCTGTTCCGGTGCCACATTTAGCCAAAGCACCTTCACTCATCGTTTTCACAGCCGATAATTTGGCACTAATGCGAAGCTCATCTGCCACGGACCTCAGTGGCTGGTTTGCTCGTTCTGGGTGATAATATTTACATTTGTGTCCATAAGTGCACTTTTTGCCTGGAAAAAATGAAATCTCTTAGCTTAGGTCTTTCCAGGAGATGGATCTTGGATAGCTAAGGACAAGGTCTTTTATGCCTACTGCAACAGTCACAGCAAGAAGGTACTCCTATTTTCATATGGATGAAAGGGAAACACAGTTCCCTGATAACAGGCCAAACATGCACTTGATCTCTGTCACTGTTTCCTTTTCCTTTCCCAAGTGAGATAAAGTGTCCCAAAGGCACCAATTAGAGACACCCAATAAAGGCCCAAGGGTTTGCCCAATACAAATCCAAGGTCTTTGTAACCCCATCATCTGAACGAGGCCTAGGCATGCAAACTGAATGGTCTTGGGCCACCATCGCTCTGCCTAACTTACAACATGGGGACAATTGTGAAGGCAAGTGACAAGTGTGAAGAGCACTTCCTCAGTCTCCCAGCCAAGGACCATGGAAAGCTACTCAATGGGACCCACACCTCCCCTGGAAAAGCTGATCCCTGGCTGTGGATCTGTCAAGTGCCTTGCGGAAGACTTATTTTCAGGTATCTCTCTGGCTTTTCAATACTGATATAGCAGATTTCGATTCCATTCTTGTGTTATAACATTCCATGACCATTTAAATATACTTTTTTTTTTTTTTTGCTACTGAGGCATTTGGGCCATCTGCCTCATCATGTTTCCAGCATGGGAGGGCCTAAATGCTTCTAAGAGCTAAATGATCTGCAACTTTATTTTCTTCCAATATTTTAACCCATGTTGGTTGTCAGCTGAGTAACTCAGAGTCAAACTAGATATTGAGCATGTGTTTGGGCCACACTTACCCACACTCAAGGCTTGACTATGAGTGGAATGTGGGTTTTTCACTGAATGCGGGGCGGGGGGGCTGTTCTACTGTGCTGCCTGAACCCTGCTGAGATAGCAAACTATGGTATACAATCTACAGTTAAAGACCCAACAACAAACCATGTGTTCTTTTGTGACTAAGCCATAACTTGTTAGAACAACTGGATTCCAACTATATGACAATCCATGGTTCAATAACAACCCACACTCAACCTTTGATTAGGGATTATCATGCTGTCTGAACTCAGTTACTATTTCATATGGACAGATGTTCCAGATAACTTAAAAGTTACTGACAGTATTAATTTCTTGTTCTACTTCTCAACACAAGGAAGTGCTGCACAACTTACCATAGGGACAGGGTTGTTTTTTGTGCTCTGGAATAACAGGCTTTTTCCTTAAGAAGTTCTCCAGGCTAGGACCATGGCGTCCTAATGGGTCATCAGGTGGCATAAACCTGGAAGAAGAGAGAGAGAAAAATGTTACCTGCTTGTGTTAAATTTAACTGAAAGTGTGAAGAGGCAAGAAGGGAACTGTCGAGAAACCACCAGTTCAAATTTTGTCACATTTATGAGCTCAATGGGGTGCCTCTAGCAAGCCACTGTTCTCATGTCTTCTTCCCCCAGCAGACCCAGAAAAGGTGGCAAAAAGTCAACCAAAAGGAGCAGGGGACTGAAGCACAAGCTAAAATGGGTGGACTTTCCTACTTCAGAACCAAAATGACTGCAGGGAATGGGGGGATAATGCTGGCCTACCTTAACAGGAAGGACCACTGAAGATATAGGCAAAGTCATCAGAACACAATATAAATGTTAACTGTGTTGTTGTTGTTGCAGCTTATAAAGATAAACCACTTACTTGTCATTCACAAAGGAATACATCAGCAGCCGTTCCTCTATGAATTTCTTCCATTCTGGCTTTTCATTTTGAAGATCACGATAATTGTCATTTGAGACGATGATGCCATCGGAGTCATAAGCCAGTTTCACTATGAAACGGTCATCATAGCAGACTACCCTTCTCCCTTGCACTCTCCGGGATGGGGTGAAAACAAGGATCTTTTCCTTTTCCAGTTTGTGTAAAATTTCTTGATCTGCAAAATCAGGTTTACATAAGACCCCCTTAAGATCAAGGTGCTTGGACAAAGAAATAGTTGCTGAAGTCTGCCACTGTTTGCAGGTTCTGTAACTGTAACAGGAATACTTTCGGGCATGTATTAACGTTGTTGTTTAGATTATGTCACATTTAACCTGAATCCAAAGAATGCTGGGTATTTTTCAGGAAATGACTAGAGTGTTCTGGATGTCTGTGCTCTGCTATCTGAAGGGCTGCTCTCCTATCCACCCCTCAGAGTACCCAGGTGGAGGGAAGCCTGAGCCTCCAGACACTAGAAGACTGAACTGGGAAGCTGGGCAGGGAGGGATTAATCACTTCCCCTGAAAAGATGAAATTAAGCATCTAGCCGCTGGGCCTGAGCTCTGACCTTAAGGGTGAACCCCACAACCTCCTCCAAAGAAAGTTTTGCCTATAAGGGCAAAATAAGTTTATTTGAAAGGGGAAGGAAAGGGGACTTGAACAGTACAAAAAGGAGGAAGGAAAGAACAGCGGGGAGAAAACAGAAGTAAAACAACAAAGCCCCTATTCCCAGAACACAGATGCTTGGGTTGTATCACCTTGAGAAGGGAATGACAAGCACTAGCTCTGCTCTACACTGCCTAGGTAATGGGCCTCCCTAGAGTAGAAGTCTAGCAAGAGCCAGTCAGCAAGATACCTCTGGTCAGCTGATGTGCCCAGAGGGAGACAAAAGCTCCATCCCTGTTTTCGTTTTTATCCCTCAGCCCTGGTAACAGTTCCCAACAGCCAGGTCTCAATTCATCCATAATGTCGCTAAGTATCTGCCACCTAGGGCCCTTCCCCAACTGGAGGCAGATGAACACAATTTGGCCTCTGCAATAAAACCCAGCGAGTTGCTCTTGGATGCAGATCTGCCCACGTTCTTCTGAGAAGCCCAGGGCATACATCTCCTGAGCCTCACTGTTCATCTCCTCACCAGGGACCAACATGGGGCGAAAGAGTTCCCATGCATTAACCCTGAGTCAATGGCCCTCTGGCCCCTACCAGGTCTGCTGTTCTATTATTCTCTGATGCTATGAAATAAATATACATGGAAAAATAGGAAATGGTGAAAATTTGTTACGTCTTGTTTAAATCAAAAGATCTACTTCATAACAGCAACTGTTACACAATAAAAGAAACAGATCTGTGTTTGAGCTGTTACCTGTAATTGGTGCATCTGGTCGAGACTGCTCTTTTCTCCAGGTAGGTACAAATACTGTAATATCTTTGTGACCTTTCTCCAGAAACCAGTCAACAGCTAACTGAATCCCTCTGCAGGAAAATCCTTCTTTATTCCCATGGCTGGAAAACAAAACAAAGCAATTCAGAGTACTGGTTTTAAGTAATGTGGTACTTCTTGCATCCTAAAATGCCTAAAACTAGACAAGCTAATGCAGTGTGGTGGCTAGTTCTAGGGAAAAAAAGACAACTTTTCTCAAAACTTTTTAGTTTGATTTCTGCAGATTCTACAAGGAATATTTGTGATACCAGCACCATAGCAAATTATCTATAAATTGCAAACTGCTGGTTGAGCTTGTGTTCCAAAGAGAAATGAAGCAGTACAGAGTGTGAATAACACTTTAACTATCTACTTAAGTAAATCCCATTCTTATGAGTAAGAGTAAAACTTGACATTTTATTTGTACTTTGACATAATACTTCATTGAATGGACGTGGAAGTGCATTTTATATTCCTTACACACTAGAAGAAATTAATAGTGCCATCCTAGACAGTTTTTACTCAGAACTAAGCCCTGCTCTAACAGGATTTACTCCCAGAAAGGAGTCCATAATGTTATAATTGAAACCTTAATGAGCCACACAATGATGGCCTCTAAGTTAAGTTACACATGCAGTCACATACGCAGCAAGTTTGTTTGGGTTCCAATGACTGATGCAAGAGATATTTTAGCTAATTTACTGTAACCACTTTTGAATGTATTATACATTGCACGCTTGCCAAATTACCTCATTGCCACATTACTTCCATCAATGACAATTGGTCTCAAGTTGTCAGAACTGTCCACCACTTCATCTTCCAGGGACAGCTCAGGACTGGCAGTCTCCTTTGGACCAGGACCAGGGGTGCCACTGGTACTTCCAGGACTGGCTTGCCCTTCATTCTCAGCCTTGTTTCCAAGTCTCACCAGCTCTGCCAAAATGTCATTGATGAGAGCGTCAGCTCCCAGCTTGTTCAACACAGCTTGAATCTGATCTCCAGCATATCCCAGTTTTAAAGCAAAATCGATTTTAGCTTGATACTCTTTGTTCAAGTTCGTTTTACTCTCTTCCAGTTTTAAATCCTGAAGGAGGCTGCTCTGCGAAAAACTCGGACGATCCAAGCAAGGAGAGCGGCAAAGCTGCCGATGCGGCTTGTGAGAAATCTCCTTCTCTCTCCACTGAGAGTTGCTGCAGCTGCTCCTGAAGTAAGGCTGCTCCGGCTCACTCTCCGAGCTCGTCCATTCTTCCGATTCTGCACTGCAATCCCCGCCCTCTTGCTCCGTAGTCCTCTCTTCTTGGGAGCGCCTCTTTTCCATTTTCAGCCTTTCCACCATAGACCAGGCTGTCATCACGTTCACCTTCTGACCAGGTAAAACCCAAATCTCTCTCACTGCCAAAGCTGCCCAGAATTTGTACTCCACTGTATCATCCTGTCAGTTACTTTGCAGGCTGGGCTTGACCTGTGATGAACACAAAGCCAACCATATGCTGGCGGGAAGAGATACACCACATACAATTAGAGTGTATCAATTGATGCAAAATAATAGACACTTTTACCATTTATATCTGTTTCATTTGATTATAAAAGTCTGCACTTCTGTTAGGGTGTTAATGACAGAAAATTTGACACGATTGCCTTCATTCCTGAGAAAGATTTAAGACAAGGAAAGTACTGTATTTTTTGCTCTATAAGACTTTGCTCTATAAGACTCACCCCCTCAAAAGTAAGGGGAAATGTCTGTGCGTCTTATAGAGTGAATATGTGTGTGCAGTAAGTCTGTCAGATGTGCAGCCCATGGGGAAGTGATGAGGAATGTGCCTGTGATGATGTGCCCATTTGATTCAGAATATTTTTTTCCTTGTTCTCCTCCTCTAAAAACTAGGTGTGTCTTATGGTCAGGTGCATCTTATAGAGCGAAAAATATGGTAAACATACCAGCATCATCCAGTGAATTCACACGTTAATGTGCTCCCAGTTTCCTGGCATAACCTCAGCTATGGAATAGAAACGTATCTCCATTCCAGAGAAATAATGCTTTGGAAGGACATGTGAGGGTCCTGCTCATCCCACCAACTCATGTGTCAGCTGCATGAAGGGCCCCATCCCTCCCTCCCTCCCTGCATGGAGCTGTAGGGCCCCTTCCTTCACATGGTTATCATGAGTCTTTGCAGGGGGAAAGGCAGAGCTATGCAGTGAGGGGTTCACTCAAACTCCCCCTTAGTTACACTTCAGCCTCACTGAATGGGGCATGTTAGCTGTAGCTAACTTAAGAACAGCTTTGCCTCCAGGTGTTTTATAACAAGGAGCACGCGTTGTTTATGTCTCTTCAGCGTGAGATCTTTACAGCAACATCTACACAGCCAGCCAGCCAGCCATGTTCAGTGGGGCTTGCACCCCATTTCTATTCCACAGAGCAATCCTACAAATGTCTACTCAATTATAAGCCCTAGTGATGTGCTTTACTCCCAAGTAAATGTGTATGGGATCACAGCCATCATGCGCAGGCCAGTGGACTGCATGCCCTCAATGCCCGTAAGCCTCTGAACTCACAATAGGTGATCCACACCCCCGTGACTAAAGCCTGAAAAGACTGAACACTGAACGCTGTGTGTTGTGAAAACACACAAGTGGAACTGTTTCTATGTGACTAACCACCCAAGTGCCATCTCATCCAATTGCCTTATTTATCCAAGACAGTTTCTATTTGGGAAGCATCTTTCCTTCAAAAATCCCTCCCATTTTCTCTTATCAGGAGATGGAGGGTGTAACTTTTTTTACGAGTTCCATTAATTTCTATCCCTTCTGTGGCTTAATTGCATGCCATGCAGATCTGCCCAGTGGAATCTATGGGACTTCATTGGTAATGACCAACTTAAGTAGGAGTAGCAGTTTCAATGGGTCTGCTGTAAGTATGAATAAGGCAGTGCACCTAAGGCGTACATCTATGGAATGAAATTGGAATAGCGCTACAAAAGCTAACTGTACTAATGTAAATGCAAAATGTATCCCCTTATGTTAAAATACAGAAGGACACAAGGCTTCTGCATAAGAGTATGGAACATAATGTCAGATTTAAACAAACTCTGCCTCCTCTCACAATGGAAGAACTCACTGTACTTGGGGGATCTCTCTGTAGCTAAGCCCAGAAAGGCCTTTGCATTAGCCTTTTGGAAAGCTTTTGAGCACATTTCCCTCGTGAGCCACTTGGCTTCCTTTATCGGAAGCAGATCTTTTGACAGAATGGTAAAAGTGGCAAGGTAATGGCTTTTGATGGCCACACTACTACAACACTACATAATTGGGCACACACAATTTTTGGAATACCTTCCACCCTCAGAGGGGTGTTCCACCTGAAAAGCCTAAGGACCAAAATGTTGGCACCCTTCCAACAGATTCGGGGTGGGGGAGAGGCAGACCTGCCCGAAAAGTTCCACCTGGGAAGACCAGCCATGGCCCTGTTCTGTGTGCTGCCATTACCTCTCCTCCTGCTCTCACATGCAGCCTGGATTTTGCACACCAGAAAAGATCAGTGCCATCTGCGTCTGGTTTTGAACCAATTCTATTTCCTGGAAGAGCAACTAACTTTTCAGAATTCACTGACTCAGCTTCTTCAAGAAGTCGTCAGAAATGTCCACTGTGCCTCAAAGAGACTGAAAGCACAATCCCATTAATCCCCACTAAATTCAATGGGGCACTGAATGGGGCACACCCCAGACAGTATGCGATGGCTCTTTTTTCCTTCTCCACCCAGGACAGGCAACATGGGCAGGATTATCATCCCACTTGATATAATTCTGCATACATGCTGTGGCCAAGAAAATGTGCTCACAGACAACAATGTTGTGGCTCACCACTTTTGCCAGTTTTTTTCCCCTCTGACAGGAAAAAAGATGAAACTAAGCTATTAAAGTAACTCATGAAAATTACATTTTGCAATCTGGGAATAATTGTGCAGTGTTGTGGTCTGCTCATTTTAATTTTAAAATATGCTGTTGTCCTCAATCGCAGAAATAGAAACTGAAAACTCATCTTCTGGATGAGTTAATCCTTTCTTGAGCAATCAGGGTTAGGTATGCAAATGAAGGGGAATTCTGAGCTTAGAAAGCAAATTTTCACTTTGCATTCCAGATAAAAGAAAGGCCACAACTCTATGGAATCTAACAGCATCCGAGGAGCCGCAGGAGGTTCTGCTGACATGGTACCGAGGCCCAACAACCTTGGTGGGCTCAGACTCTGAGCTCACAACTTAAACCCCCTGCCCCTCACCATCACAGCCAGCACAGAGAGAACTGTTCCAGCTGCCTCTCAGAGAGCAAGAATACACCTCGAAGAAGGGGGCAGGGAGGGGAGAAGGCTGCCCCGTGCCCTGGTGAAAGTCTCCCCCATCAAGGCTCCTTTTCCGCAGCTGTCACCAGCAGGTGAAAGTGAGGAAAATGATGGGGAGCGGGGAGCACCAACCTATTTCACCAGCCCTGTTTAAAAAGAAATGACGAAATCCCACTTCCCTCACCATTTCTTCTGCCTTGGGTGCCATGTCTTTTTAGACCCTATGCTTGTGGAAGGGCTTTCTTGTTCTATGGATTATATGAGAGCCATTCTGAAAGACTTTTATAGGTGAAGAAGTGGCATAAAATACTTCAAATAAATATTATTATATTGCATTTATAATATAAATAATTTCCCCCAAGGGGGGGTTACATATTCCTCCTCCTCTCCATTTTATTCTATCATCAACTGTGTGAAGCTGGTTAGATTGCGACAGAGTGACTGGTCAAAAGTCACCCAGTGAGCTTCATGGCCAAATGGGCACTAGAACCAGATGTCCCAGATCCCCAGTCCACAACCCTAACCAGAATACCACACTTGTAGTAGTGTGGGGTTTGTTTGCTTGTTTGTTTGGATAACAATTATACAAATTCTGTATTATTAAAAGCATTTTTTTAAATGCAAAAATCTGTGCCACATTCCCAAGCTGCTCAAAGTAGGCAAGAAGATAAAACAGAAATTAAAATCAATGAAAGGATAGTTCTTCCGACATAGAAGAATCTTTGATTGGAGAACTGCTTGACTGGAGAACTACTTTCTCTCTTACACAATCCCATGGTTGTCAAGACATAGTTCTAGCCAGCCACAGAAGCTGGAGTCCCAACTCTGACTACAGAACAAAACACTCTTCCTCCAGCCTTGCAGAGGCACAGAAAGAACCACACTGGCTGTGGCTTTGAGATTGGAAGATTGATCTCTGAGAGTGAGGTTTAAGGATGAGCAGGGTAAATGAGAGGTTCTGCCACATGATGGCACCTCAGCCTGGTGGCACCTCAGCCTGTCCTCCTCATACGCCAGAGGTAAATAGTTCGATAACCAAGAGAAACATGAAGGCAGCCTTCATCTCTGTACTCCTTCCATCCTCCACAGGATGCCCTCCAGGTTCAGAAGGCTACAGCAGCAACGCTGATGGTGCTGCCCCATTACAGTTTCCAGGGTAATAATGCAGCAGAGCCTGAAAGTTTGTTAAACATGCATTATTCTAGATTGTCTGATACCTTGTTAAGTAAGCACTCAGTCAGTGAATCCCAATTTCATGTCTCCAGTGGTTTGCTTGACACTATCACTCATACAGTATTTGTTATGAGGATACAGCTTACACTGGGCAGGTTGTTACCCTGAAGCTGTGCAAAAGTCCCTAAGGCTGGTTCCCTGTCGTAAAGCAGCTAGAAGGGAAGGGGAATCGGCCTTTCCTTGCCAAGATGCCCCCCACCCAACAGATTTTCTCCCACTCCCCTCTGTGGCAAACAAGGGTCCAGAATGGCAGCGACAGAAACAGCTGGGAGCTGGAGGTTGTCAACCTATGGCAGGTGAAGAGTTAAACACCATCTTCCCTCCCACTCTTTCTCCATGGCAAATTGCCCACTTCCAAATATAATTTGCATGTCTCTAGTAGAGTACTAATAGCAATGACATATACTCAAAATTTAACAAAGATGCACATTCTTCAATACTCATCTTTAAAATGAAGTACGTGTAAATTCCTTTTCAGCTTCATTCACACTTTTGATCTGTTTCTATAGTTGTAAGACACTGAGTGTCATGCAAGCACACAAAACTGTCTCTCGCTCGCTCACTCTCTCTCACACACACACTGTAAAGCTGCCTCTTTTGAACTACAATACTATGAATAAGAGGCTCTAAAATTACAAATCCCAAATAGATTTTAAAAGCAAATGTGTGTGTGTATGCGGGGATCCACCTCCAAAGTTATTGCCATTACCACTAGCACTAGCGTACTCACTTTAAGGAAAGAAAGGAGCTCGGTTGTAATCCACATTGGTAGTAAAGAGAAAAGATCTTTGCCAGAGCAGAGTCTGCGTACAGGGGTTTTCTATCCTTTGGACTCTGGTGACGGATTGGGTGAATTACGAAAGCTGTTCTCTGCAGAAACACACCCACTTCTATGACTCACAGGAGTTTCTTGCAGGGTTTTTTTTTATTATTATTATTTGAGCAACTGACAACTCCAGTTGAAAGGCTTTAAGAAAATTCAGCTTTGTCATTTTCCACTAAAAGGTGAGGGCAGGAGCAAGAAAAATGGTCCTGTTGTGAGAGTCACAATTGCCTCCAAACGGATGTTTATGAGGAAGCAATTATAAATTGGCTTTGAAATGAGAGGTCCCTGTTGTGAAATGGGATGGGACTTGCAACAAAAGGCTGCAGGGTAGAGTGCTGCCAATCAGGGATGTTAGACACTCCATTCCATTCCTCCACCCCTGATTTTGCATTCTGGGTCGGACAGCATTTCATGGCTGAGCATGCCCAGTCACCACTGGGCTATACTGGGGTTATACTCAAGATTTTCTCCTCCCCGCCCCCTTTGTATTCCCGCAAACCTTATTGTTTCCCCAAGTCAACTGTTTTGTGAAAGGATTGTGTTGCTTGGACTCCATAAGCAAAAGCACTGAGTGCCAAATAGCAGAAACATAAAGTGGTGATTGAATCAAATTTGGAAAAGAGTTCTATCAACCTGGCTTACCACAATGACTGAAAGAAATGGGAATTTTCCACTGACAAGTTCTGAGAAGTTATCTTCTCTTCCCAGACTGAAGAAAATAATGTGGAGAAGTTCTTTAGAAATGATAGTATTTATTAAATGAAACCATTTCATGCTGAGTATTATGTATTATCTCCTTGTTTCTTACATTAATAAAATCATCTAAAAATCTATAAATAAATTATACTGATGTTGTAAGTTGCTGCATCAACATCAGATTCCCATCATTGTTTAAGAAATATGTGCACAACCACCAATCGCAAATTCAATTCTTCTCCTGGTCATTCCTTTCATACTATCCAGTTCCTGAGAAAAAAGTTATATATATTTTCCACTATAAGGAGTTAAAGCAATCTCTTGGGAGTTTTGATTAAAGTAGACAGAGAACCTTGCCCTTTCTTCTACCGACTTCAAGTTGGCCTGCTTTACAAGCAACAATTCCTCATCATTCTAAGAAAAGAAATCTGGGTTATCATGAACAAGTAAACATGTGTTCTTGAGTTGTTTGCTGCAATGTGTAAACCCAGAATTCTGCCCTGTATCTCCTAAAAGTCAGGGAAATATTCAATGATCTGTTCTAGGTTTCTCTCTGGCTTGTAGGTACAGAGCTAAGCTGGAGTTCCTGGTTAATATGTTATACAAAACACATCACAGCCAGAAGATCTGTGGGTTGTTTAGTGACTCCTGCTTTGAGCCAAGCTCAACTGGGCAGGATGCACCATCGTGCTTCCTCATTCATGACATCCACCCTGCTGTTATTTTCTGTGCCTGAAAATGCCAAGTAACAAATGGATATGATCAACATTTGTATCAGCTGCACTGTGATCTAGCTCCTTTATGCCATGAAGCAATCCCTTACCAGTCACATAACCATAAGGAGCAGGAAAAATGGAAAAATCAAACTAAACTCCAGCAAATGTTGCATGCTTCCTAAACAGCTATCATTGGGAATGGGTTAGGCTTTTTCCAGCAGCAAGTTAAAACAGTATTAAAAAGTAAGGGCATCTTTAAGCATGCAAAATTTCAGAACTTTGAACCTTGCTGCAATAACAGTGTGCCTTATATAAAGTGCATATGAAAACAACAAATTTAACAAAGAAAAAAGCCAATACTACAACCTTCTGTTTTGCAACATGAAAGTATGTTACCATTTAGAATGGAAAACTTTGCACTACAGCTTTAAGTGTTTAAGTCTCCAATGCTGATTGCTTAGCAACCAGGCATCCTTACCTAAACATGGCTTTTCAGCACAGTCACGACAGACTAGTGGGTCGGATAATGCAGTTCAGAGAAAACATGTATTCAAGAAGTACTTGAATTCAGTTCACATAGTGCGATATTTCAAGTATTAATATACTTTCTGTACAATAATGCAAAGAAAATGCTTTCCCAATAATTACATTCTACAAGATTATAATATGATAGGAAAACAGTAATTTTCAATTGCATGTTTTCAATGCCAGCTTTAAAAGTATGGAGTCATAAAGATAAAGATTGTACCTAACACTGTTCACTGTTCAAAATCAGTTCCACAAGGAAAACATTTGATCAAATGTTTTGATTTGATTTACATGCAGATGGCATATATGAAAGATTTCTCAATCCATGTGCATCTGGAATCCAAAGAAATCAATAAAATGCTTCCACTAGCAAGTTCTAAGAAGCCAGTTTTCATTCCCAAAAGAATCATTCACAACAAGAAGAAAATAACGTGAAAAAAAGTTCTCTGATAGCAAAGATTTCGCTTAACTCTCCACAAATACGTAAGACTAAAACCAGAGAAGTAAACAGAGTAGCAAGGTACTAGCTGAAGCTTCCAAACATCTTCAACAGTAACACTACATATAATGCAATGTAGGAATCCAATCGGGAGGTTCCCAGGGCAAGGAACCATGCTATCCCTATCGTGGGAAGGTAGTGAGTCAGCTGAGGCTGACAAAAAGTGCTCCAAGCCACAGAATCCACATGTCTTTGGTTCAGGTGGCCCTTCAGATTTTGGTAGCCTGAAAAGTCCTAGCCAGCAGTGAAAGATGATAGAAGCCAAAGCCCAGTAATGTTAAGGACCATGTGCTCCCCATCCCTGCTCTAGTCGAGCCACTGTTACATGCAAATGCACCCCTGATCCTTCAGGGAAGTGCAATCCCATCCCAAACATACTGAACGCTGATTTGCAGTCCCAGAACCACTTGTCCACGATGCCTTTGTCTTGTCAGAATGCAGCTTCTGTTTATTGGCTCTTATCCAGCTTTTACCAAGTTCAGACAACAGCTTGCCATCTCCACCACCTCACCTAGCCCAGATGACAGGGGTAAGTAGAGTTGGGAGTCATCAGTATGTATCCCTTTGGCACCTCACTCCAAATCCCAGGATGACCTGACACAGTGACTTCATATAACTGTTAAAAAGCATGGAGGATAAGCTGCAACCTTATGGGACACCACAGCTCAAATGCCATGGAACTGAGCAGCAATCCCTGAGTATTCCTTTCTGAGACCAATGCTTACATGTAGGACTGGAAAAAATCACCATGCTCCTGAACCCATAGAGTCAAAATAACATATTATGTTCAAGACTATCAAAAATCATGATCAAGAAATTTAGAACGCAAACAGATCTTAGATAAGCCCTCTCTAATAATTACCATTAATTTTTGTGGTTCACATAAGCACAGGTTGCAATTAGAAACCCTATTTTAAGGGAAGAGAGGAGACAAAACCTCCTTTGTCTGAAAACTTAAGAAAGATCATAGTTTTAGCTCCCAACACAAGCCTGTCCCTCTTCTTGGAGAAAACTAAACCAAAAATCATCAATTATATCAAGGAGAACCTGCCTCCTAGTGGATGGAGGGGAGAACCAAGTACTAAAGCCATTGGACAAAGTTGGGAGAACCCAGTTTAATCTTAGCACATTATGTGAACAGATGGTGTGGTGAGCATCTTACCCATGTGGCATTATTACTTATGGTCCACTTTTCATATTGACTCAGGATAATTATTAGTTCCTTATTAAAGAAATACAACCTTTCCCATGATATCTTTGAATGACTTCTGGATGACTTCCCATGATATATTTGTATGACTTTGTATAAACTTGCTTTATTCATTTACCATTTATTTCTAATCATACATATAACCATTGAAAAGAGACTACAGTGTAACTGTATTAGTCCAACTCATGTCTCAAAATCTTAACTTGCTGATATCTAAATCTATTATTTCTGACAACAATAAACCTCCCATTGAAGCTAACTTAAATCTCCCATTGATTTAATGGCTGTGAATTGCTACATTACCAAATAAGCACAAATTATCCTCATTAAGCTCTCTATAGAGCAGTTCATTGCTTATACGTTGGTCTATTTTGTAACACAAAATTCAAGAATTCTTTCAGATTATGAAACTACTCTTATGGAAATCACATAAGTATAATAGGAGCAGAATAAATATATTTAACTATACATTATTCTCAGCAATATAAACATTTTATTTACATTGGTCTCACATATGATAACAGGGGCCTCATGGTTTATTCTGCATAACAAGTTGCCTTTTCATGAAGCCTATGATCATACTTTTAATAATATCACAAATTTAAGAATACAAACTGGTACTTATGATATTTAAGACATAAGCCACTGAGCTGAGGGGCTTTAGGAAGGCAGGGGGGATACTTTATATACAAGTAGCTCAGTCCCTTCCTTCCCTCCCTCTTTATCCATCTCCAAGGTAGATTTTGCAGAGTTGATGAGGAAGGCAGTGCGGTTCATTCTGTGCCAATTGCAAGGAGCAGTTGACCTTAGGGCAGTAGCTGTCTCTCAGCCTAATATACTTCACATGGTGTGAAGATAAAAAGTGAGAAAGAATAATGACTGCTCCTTTGAGCTCCTTGAAGGAAAAGAGGAACATAAATGTTAATGAACAATAATTTCGTACCAATAATATACATGGTAATAAACTCAGGATGCTGGAGTAGTGAAAAAACAAGGTCATTACTAGAAGTGGTTAGAAGAAGCATGTGAAAACAAAAGGGAAGGTAACACACCTGTTGATAAACCGTGCCACCACCCTTGGAATACTGTGTAGTGGTCACTCCATACCAGAACAGCTATCAAAGATTTGGAAACAAGCAACTAAACAAAAAAATCAAGAGGGCTGAGCCAATTCTCCACAAGGATAGACAAGCATTCGGAAATTGGTTGGAAAGAAACAGAAGCCACTACAGAAGCTTATAAAAACTTTGATGTGAAAGAGGAGGACTCACTCTCCTAATACAAAGGATCCAAGGTCATTTTATGAAAACAACTGGCAACACTGTCACTGAGTGGAGGGGGGGCATTAATTTCACAACTTAATTCATTCGCCTTTTTCTGTAAGATGCAATTAAGAGACCACTAGGCTAGATGATCTGGAAACACTGAACAAGTCCATGGTTAATTGATTATCAGCACTAATAACAACAATAGCAATAATAGCTACTGGTAGACCTAAATGTTCACAAGCAATATACATTAGACTACCAGATTTTGAGAAGAAACTAGGGAAGACTGGCCTTTGTGCTCTTTCAGGAGGCATATGACTAGCTGCTGTCAGAAACAAACATCAGCGAAAAAACACTGGGAATACAAAACAGGTACAGAACCACATATACAAAAAAAAGGAAGAAAAACAAAACAAAACAAACACACGAACCATATAGCCACATAGTAACAATCAGACACACTGAACTAGTCTTGAAAGTATCACTAACAATGTGTGTTTTCCCTATATGTTCACGCATGCACACAGAGTTTTTACTATTTGTCTGCTTCCTATAGTTAGCAGAAAAGGCATCCATTGGTTACCCATCCCCAACTACTAACAGTTAGAAAAATACCTCTGAAGCAAAAGATTGCATAGGTTATTTGAAGGACTGCCTGCACCCATATGAACCTGTCCAAGCCCTGAAATCTGCATTAGAGGCCCGCCATCAAAATCTGTCTCATTAGCAGGCACTAAAGACAGGGTATTCTTGGTGGTGACTCAAATCTGTGGAACACTCTCCCAAGAATCACTTTGGCCTCTAAAAGGGCTTTGAAGATATATCTGTTTATCAACTGAAAGGATCCAACACACTGTGTTTCATTTATTTATTTTTGAATTTGTTGTGGGTTATTCACTGCAAGTTATTATGCTTTTAATCTGCCCCATAATAGTTTTTCTCTGGACAGGCCACAAAAATCTTAAAGAATAAAGCTCATTGCAAAACAACAAACAGCAGAAAAATATATATTTATACTACAATAAAATCTAAACTCTAAACTCTCAAATGCCTGCAAGGAAGAAAGGTCTTTGACTGGCATCAAAAATATAACAATATAGGCAAACCTTTTTGGAAAAGACATCTCAAAAATGGTGCACCACAAGTGAGATAGCTCTCTTTTATTGCCACCCACTTCATTTCATTCTATTTAGCAAGATGATCCAGACAAGTATATATGGCAGGTTACATTTCTGTAAGTACTTTGGCCCCAAGCTGTTTAGATTTTTAAAGGTCAAAACCACCACTCTGAATTAGGCTCCAAAATGGACTGGAAGTCAGTGAAGCTGACAGAGCACATGACTCTGCAGGCCTGAACTGTGTTTTAAATGTTTTATTACACTGCAGGTTGTCTGTAGGTTATTGGTCATTTTCAAAATTGTGATTTTATGGTTCATATTTATTTTAATTTGCTCTGGCCAGTCATGTCTTGAAAGGTCATATGTATCTACACCTATTATAGCTAACAGCTGTCATTTCGAAAAGCCATTTTGAAGCCACAGGGGTATTCATCATATCTCTGAATGTGGAGGTTCCACTGAGCTAGGCAATCCCAAATCACCCTCTTTGGAAAAAAAAGTACTCACAACGAAGTACATAGGTCCATGTTCAAAATTCCAGCAGAGTAGGGTAAGCAGGACATATATTGCCTCTTAACTCTGTTGGTCATTAGACCTCAGTTCCTAATATTTACTTAATTTAAACATCCAACACTCTCTGGGTGGTTTAATAAACAAATGCATGGCTGAGTGGGGCATCAGTCAACAGAATATTGGTCTCTCCAGTCTGACACTCCACTATGCCAGGCCTTTATCTAAACGTAATGCTGCAATCATATGCATGTTTAGTTCAGCACTTCCCAGCATGCCCCTGACAACCAGCCAGGCTGGTCCATACTGAGAGTTGCAGGGCATTTTTTCTATTTTAAGCATGCATAGGATTGTGCCCTGAGCCATTTTAAACTTGCAGCAATGCCCAGTCCCAGTCTCTTGGGATATTTACGTTTAATCTTAGTTCAAAACTGTTCTGAGAATATAGCTCAACATATTGTAAAGATCCTGGCTGCAAACAGGTGACAAAAGACTCCTGTCCTCTGCCCTGAACAAAAGGTTATTCATTAAATTTGTGTGCTGCCCTTTCATTAAAAAATGCCCAAGGCAGAAAATACTATGTCGCGTAAAACAGACATGCATAGGGCAGAGGCCAAATCTATAAAACACTCAGACAGGGGTAGGCAATGTGGTGCCTGCCAGATACTTTCCACTACATCTCCCATAATGCCCAACCATTGGCCATAATGGCTGGAGTTTATGGGAGTTGAGGACATACTGTCAGCCTCTGCTAAGCAACAAGAAAAAAAGTATGTAGCAGAAGAATGCCAGATTTATCCCTCCCCTCCCCCCATGTGAAAGTTTATCGATCAGCCCATCCAAACCTAGTGCCTCCCAGATGCTTGGACCACAACTTCAAGCATCCCTGACCATCAGTCGTACAATGTCCTGGAGCAGATGGGAGATGAAGTCCTACACCACTCCAGGGCCCCAAGCCGGGGTGGGCGGATCTATGAACCAGATCGACTGCAATACTGCACGGAAGCCTCTCCATGCGAACGCAGCACGCGATCTCCAGCAGGGTAGACTGCCGCTGCACGGGGCAGCTCTCCCAGGTGGTAAGGAGCTCAACGCCCCCGCGCGAGGATGGCGGAGCCCCCTCCCCCTCACCAGCACGAGGGAGGCAGGCCGGCCGGACGGCCGGCAGGAGGCCTAGCGCCCGCCAGGCCTGAAGTCCGCTCCTGCCGCAGAGCGCCGCCCCTCCTCCATCCATCCTCCTCCTCCTCCTCCTCCTCACCGGCGCTCCCCTCGACGCAACGGCGCGGCCCGCTCCGGCTCGGGCGGCGGGGGCACTGTCCCTTCCTGCGGGGCCCGTCGCGGCCGCGCCCGCCCAGCGGCGCCCACAGCATGAGGGGCGCGGCGGGGCGGCCTCGCAGCGGCAGAAGACCCGGCGCCGGGCTCGGAGCCGCCGCCTCTTCCCGGCTCTGCCCGAGGCTGCTGCTCGGCAAGGCCGCTCGGGCGCCGTCTCCTAGCAACCGCGCGCGGCCCCTCCCGCGCCTCATGATGCTGATGCCGCCGCCGGGAGCGCCGCGCATGCGCGCCGCCGCGGCCGGCGCCGCACCTGCCGCCCGGTGCGCTGGGCGACCCCGGCACGGCTGTCCCGCGGGGCTGCGGCCGCCGGGCGTCGGCCATGTCCCCTGCGGCTGATGGGAGTGGTGCTCCTAAAGCCGCCTGCAGGGCTGCCGGTTGGGAGAGGGTGCACGAGGCTTTGGAGCATCCCTGCGGCAGGTGGAGGTGGTGGGAGCCCGGCTGCGCGATGCGGGATGAGCGCCCCCCGGCCCCCCTCGTCCTCCCCGCTCGCAAGCTTTCCTGTGCCAGAAAAAGGCTCGCCCGAAGAGCCTCTCCCCTTGCCCGCTCGCTCTTTTCAGTGCGGGCTGTGCGGGGAATTAGCCTTTTTTGCGGGGGGGGGGGGCTGGATTGGCTGCGCGGGGTGCAAAGAACTGGTGCGGGGGGTCGGGCTGGGTGTGTTTGTGGGGAATTGGTTATGTGTGGGGAGAGGGAATGGGCCGTGTGTGGGGGAACGGGCTTTGTGTGTAGTCAAATTATATACTAATAATGACATATCCATTCTCCCATTGGGAGTCCTTACGGCATGGGAAACCCCAAGGATCAAAGTAGTGCATAAAGTCTTTAAGGGGGGAACCCCTAAGTGTGTGTGTCGGTGTAGGACAGAGAATTCCCAAAAACTCGGTGGGCTGAAGGGTCCCTGGAGGAAAGGGAAATGGGGACAATGGAACAGGGAATGCCCCAAATGGGGCTGGCTGGCTGGCCAGCATCTTGAACTGAAAATCTCCACTTCAGCATTTTGTTAGCGATCCCAATTGCAGGGAGTGTATATAAACGTCTCCCTACGAGCATAAGGTAGCACATGATGCAACAAAGAGCAGGCCAAAATAATGTCTTGCTCTTCAGTGTGTTTGATGATCGTTGCTTTTTTTGCATGGACTTTGTTTACTTAATAGGAGGAACATTCAGAAATTCTATCCCCACCACCATCATCCACACACTGAACTGGTACTATTTATTCATCCCGCTCAGGATCCTGATGCTACACGCTGCCACATGGGTAGGCCTGCTTGCCCAATCTTCCTTATAGACCCTCCTGATCTCAAGATGGAGCAGAGGAAGGCAGAATGGACCCTGTCATTTCAGCCTGGGGACTGAGGTCACCCAAGGCAGAATGGTCAAAGCGGAGTCACCCAACTAAAGAGGCATCCAGCCCCTGGAGTGATGGTCACATTAGCAGAAGAGAAGGGATCTCTCCAACAGTGATGGGGCAGAGAAACCTCTGAGAGGCAGTGATCAGGCAGCAGTGGTGCTGAAGGCAACACGAGCGAGGCTCTTTCCCAGTGGCACTCAAGCTAACTCCAGTTAGTAGTGCACAAAAGAAGGCAATGGCAGGCCACTTCTGCATCTCCTTACCTTGAAAACTCTATGATGAAACAATCCCGAATGACTCCTTGTTACTGGGCGAACTAAAATATAATTATTTATAGTGATAGTGCTTCCTCTCAATCACAACCTGCTGAAAGCCATGGAAGTTGTAATCCTATAAACTTAGCTCGGAGTAAGACCCACTGAACTCAGTGAGTCATTTTTCTGCAGAGGCATCTGTTGGATTGTGCCGTTCAGTCAAGGGAAATGGATCCAACCCCAAAGCCTTTCCTCCTCCTCGCTAGTTTTTCAGCCGAGTGGATTGAGGGCCCTACATTTCAGCAGGAGCCCTTCTGGGTCGTTTTGTCACAGGCAACTTGTCTCCTGGACAACGCAATGTGCAAGCTGGTTAGAGTCATCTCCTTGGAGTGGAAGAGAGCAAGTTGGTTTGGGTTAACAGATGCCGGTACCTGTGGGCTAAGGAGCCTGGATCACTCTCTGAGTCACATGCCATTCGTTAATGGGATGGGAAGATAGGAGAAAACCACTGAATAATAATAAATTCAGCTCCCAAATACCAACTTGGGCAATAAATTAGTAAACCCCACTCCAAAACATTAGGCATTGATGGAGGGATGGCGTCTGTCACACCATGGAATCTCTCCCTTCCTGTCAGCTCTTCAGCCTGCCTCCTTCTCCCTCTTGCAGTGTCTTAGCAACCAAAGGAGATTCACGGGCCCACTGCAGCCAGCCCCCTCAGAGCAACTGTGCTTAATTCCTCTAATTAAATTCACACATCAAAGGAACTTGCATCCTCCAAATGTAACTGCTTGAAGCTGACCCAGTTTTCAAGTGGTCTCCTGAAACTGGGGGCCGGGGAGGGGGTATAATCTCGATTCATTGGCAGCTAGACTACACACTCGCCATCCTCCTGCAGAGCTACGTCAGGACACCTTGTCTGACACCTGCACTATTTTCATACTCCCAAAAGCTCTTTGCTGCTTGCTGTACATCATATTCATTGATTCTTGCAATGGTAGGCCGCTACCTCCACCCAGCGCCTTTCATGTGTCTTGAATTGCAACTTCTGCCCTTCCCATCCGGCTGTATTAATTCTGCCAAATTCAATAAAACTTAACAGATCTGCTACAAACGTGTCCCAGGTTTGATCTGCTTTCCATGCTGATAGAATGCGATCATTCTGACATCCCATCTCTGGTCTAACCATTCATCATTAGGGAGTAACGTCGTCAATTGCCATGTTTTGTGGTAGCATCCAGCAATGAACCATTGATTGTGCCCTCAGTAACTATAGTCTGGGGGATTAAATCCAAGCAGTGCATCAATATTTTGCCCCATCTGCAAACACCTATGTGAAAGGTCCATCTCACAGTGGCCATGCGGAGGACAAAGAAGCATTTATGTCTGGCCTTCTGTCCTCTTGTAAAGAACCCAAGGGGGGTTGCGTCATTCCATTTTGTCTTTGCAGCAGTGGGCCTGTGAGTGAGCCACTAGCTCCAAGGCCCTGGTGAGCTTCATGGCCACGTGGGGACTGGAACCTGGATCTCCCCAATGCTCCACCACCATGTCACAGCCGTTCTCGAAAGCTGAGAAGGATGGCTGGCAAGGCAGAGCATCCCCCTGCCCATCTTGCAGAGCAACTGGCATTCAGGGCCACGGCGGTTTTGGTACTAGAGGTAACATAACTATCGTTACCAGTACTGTTTGATAGCCACCTGTGCCACACTCACAAATGAGAATAAACACACATTCTTCTTCCCTTGCCAGAAAGCCATAGAAACCTGGAGCAGGGGAGGCTGGGGCCTGCTGGGAAAGGCAGGACTTCTTTTTGTCTAAACATGCATAAGATTGAGCCTTGAAACACATATTCTTAATTAAAGTTCTCTGTGGCAAAGGGCTTGACTGCTTCCTTCACACACATTTTAGTGCTGAGATTTGCAATTATTCCTCTTGCAAGTTAAAATCCATGCTGCATCAGCCCATGGAAGATGCTAATATCTCGGGCACATCTCTGCCTCATGCTAATACATCCCTTCTTTAAATATGTCACCTGAACATATTCAGTTCTCTACCATGCTCTGTGCAATCTAGAATGAAAATTAAAATTGTTTCTTTTTAAGAAATGGGAAAGCGTTTTTCTCCCGTTATGCCCTCTGAAGACTGAACTAAAATTTTAGTTCAGCGTTTTGATGGAAAGGCTTCTCCAACATCCCTTTCGCATCCCCAACCGTCCCCAAAATAGATTTTTTGCAGCACGTAACTAAGCAAAAACCTTCTTTATCAGTGCAATCCTAGGCATTAGTAGAAAACCCGATGCGTTCGGTGGATCTAATTCGCAGATAAGTAGACGTGCGATTACAGCCTATTATTTTCCCCTCTCTTGCACTCCTAACAATCTTTGACATAATTAGCTGTGACAAATGGAAAGATGGGCTGCCGGAAGCGTGAGCTCCGCGCTTTGCATCGCGGGACTTGTAGTCTAGGGGGCCTGCGGGAGCCTGAACCGCTATCAAGAGCTGAACTCAAAGTCCCGATAGGTTTTGCTCTCTCCTGCTGCAGTCTTTGCGCCCAGAAGTCTGGCGGGGGCGGCTACATTGTCTCTATTGTATTGGGCTTCCCTCCCAATTTTTTTTTTTTTTTTTGGGGTACCTTTCACCGGAGATTTAAATCGCGAGCGAGCGCAAGCATGGCTGATGAACAGGAAATCATGTGCAAACTTGAAAGCATCAAAGAGATCAGGTAGGGAGGGGGCTGTTGATTCTCCTTCTTTTTCTCTCTCCCCCCGCACACGTTTCTTGCAATCTTCCAGGAGATCCTCCGAAGCCCGAATCGACGCTTGCTTGCTTGCTCGCTCGCTTGCTCGCTCACAGCGAAGTCCCGCTGGGCTTCCTCCCAGGTGTGTGTTTGCGTGGGATTGCAATTTAATTATCTCTCCTACCTCTCCACACAACCGCCCCTCCGCACACCCCCGTCTTGCACTCTCACCGAAGAGTGGCTGCTTTTATCCCGGTATAAAGTAGCTATCGCGGGGGCTGCAAAACAACGCTTCTTCGCACGTCCCCGGGAGCTCTTTCCCAAACAACGAAGGCGGTTTGAGCTGGCAGTGCATGCATCTGGAGTTTGCACAGCGGAGTTGTTGTTGTTGTTATTATCGTGCTTTTGTAGGAATCGCTACTACTGCTATTATTATCGGGTCCGTGCAGCAGCTAAAGCCTCGGGGCACAGACCCGCGGGCGAGCGGTTCTGTTTTGAAACGTCTGCGTTGCTTTGCAAGGATGGCGCGCTTAGAGATGGTGCACCCAATTTGTGCGCGTTTCCTCGGGAGGAAGCCCCGCTGGGTTCAATGCGGAGCTTCCTAGTAATTATGTGTAGGATTCCAGCCGGAGAGAGGAAGCAGAGCTTCAAAAGCGCCGAGCGAGTGGATGCGCTTTCCTGGAAGGACGGCCCGGGTAAAGTCAGCAGGGCTCAGCATGCAGCTTTCGGCCTGCTGGGTTTTTAAAGCGTTTTGCATATGTGCATTTGTGATGTGAACAGGAACTTTAATGCATGTGTGTGTACATGTGTGTATACACACACACACACACACACATATTATTAGCAATGCTCCCAAGATGGGTTTGATGCATCTCTCTGTGATTGTACGCTTTTCCCTGTTTTAGTTTTCTGTGTATACATTTGTGGTGTTGTGCTTGTTTTGTATTGTCTTTTGTGTCAAGTTTTGGTTTCGGTTGTTTTGTATCCTCAGTAATTACAAAGATTGTTTTGTATCCTCAGTAGGTTTGTGCTGATTTTTGGTTTTGGTTTTAGTTTTGTGGAAAGATTGTAAAAATCAAATAAAAATGCCATAGGGTTTACCTCTGTGTCACTTTGCTCAGGTTTCTGCAGTGCATCTCTGAGCAGGGCGAGCACAGCCCTAAAATTGAGTGCGTCCAGAAAGTGTGTGCATTAGTGTTTGCCAGGCAAAAGTACATTTGGAAGTGGTAAAATGCAGAAGAATTTGGAGAATTCCTTACCAAGAGGAAATCAGACAGACTTTGTGCTGGGGACATATTCATAACAAGTCGCGCTTGGGCCAGGCTCATGAGTATCTTTCTTTGTGGAAGGACAAAATGTGCTTGATATTATAGCGATGTCATCATCCCTTCTCAGCCTGGTTTCCTCTGGATGTGGTGGACTGCAGTTCCCATCCTGCCCAGCCAGCATGTTGGGAGAGCCCCAAGTTGAAGCCACAGCTGAACCTGAAAGGTTTCTCATGTGTTTTCTTCCAGGCAGTTGCTTAAAGGAGTGGATTTTGCATGGAAGGTCCACAGAGAAGGGAGATACTTCATTTTTCTATCATTGTTAGAGACTTACCATTGTAGATAGAATGGCTGAATGCCTCTTGGTGATTCAGAAATGCCACCCCAGCTTTTCCTTGATCTTTTCTGCGTGTTTTCCCCTCCTTTTCTGTTGCAGGAATAAGACGCTGCAGATGGAAAAGATCAAGGCCCGCTTGAAGGCTGAATTCGAGGCGCTGGAGTCTGAGGAAAGGCACCTGAAGGAATACAAGCAAGAGATGGATCTTTTGCTGCAGGAGAAGATGGCCCATGTTGAGGAACTGCGACTCATCCATGCTGACATCAATGTCGTAAGAGGCAGCCCGACAGGGTGGTCTTCCAGTTGCTCACGCTCCATTCCCATGTGCACTTGCCTTGGGAGTGAGCTCTGTTTCATTTGGTGGAGCTTTCTGCTGGGTAAACAGGCATTGGCTTGTGCCGCAGAAGGGGGAAGGTGCTGTGTTCAGCATGCATGGGCTTGTTAGTGGTGGGTGCAGAGAGAAGCAAAGTGTTGTGATCTTTACCCACTTTACACATCAGAACAACCTGTGGTTGAACAAATCCGGAGCAAACGAGCATGCTGGCTTCTGTCATCTGATTGCTCCTGCTGCCATGCCTATAAACTGCTTACAGATTCGATTGTTTGAAACAGTATTTGAGTATTATTCATAAGTAAACAGTCCAGAAATGCTTCACCCTGGCTTTTAATGGCAGTTTGCAAACCAGGAGTTCTGAGTTGTTGGCTGAGAATGTGGTTCAGTTTTCTCACCACCGGCAACCCAAAATTCCCAGCTTTCCAAGGAAGTGAGGGATGATCCAGCCAAAATGTGCATTCTCATTTTGCTCACAACAATCTGGGGAATGAACTGAGCCTGCCGTGTCAGTGTTGCTGCTGATGTTCTCATAGAACTTGGCACCATCCCTGTCATCTAACCCTGGGCTTTTTCTGAGTGCCTGTAGAAGTGCAGTGTGTGTTCAGCCCCAGCTGGCTACCTTGCTGACCATCTGCTTGGTTTCTAAAGCCACATCCTGACCTGGTACCCTCCAGGTGCTTTGGGCTGCAATTTCTACCATTCCTTGATGGTTGGCCATGATGGTTGGAGCTCATAATGACTTGCGGTCCACAAGATTGGAGGCGGCCACTCTAGGAGGAGGTGAAAACAAGACTGTATGGAGGTCCCCTGATGTCCAGTCTGGCTGGAGATCTGGGTCCCCCTGCTAATGAGGAAGCGCACCAGTTGATTGCCTGACTGCTCTTGTTCCAGATGGAGAACACAATCAAGCAGTCGGAGAATGACCTCAACAAGCTTTTGGAGTCCACTCGTCGTCTGCACGAGGAATACAAGCCGCTCAAGGAGCATGTGGATGCATTGAGGATGACCCTGGGCTTGCAGAGGTTGCCAGATCTGTGCGAGGAGGAAGAGAAGCTTTCTCTCGAGTAAGCTGGCAGATCACTTGTTCATCGCTGGTGGGCACATGGCTTCAACGAGAGAGGAAAGCGGGGCAGTGTGGGATCCAGCGAGGAAGCCCCATAGCAAGTCTCTCTTGCTCTGTAGGGGTGTGGAATGCCTGGCCTGCCCAATCCCATCATCCCTTACCAGTGACTGTGCTGGCTAGGACTGATGGGAATTGTGGTGCAGCAAAATCTGGAGGGCCATGCAGTTTAGAGAGGAGCCAAATTTGAAATGGCAGGTCTTGAACCAGGGACATCTGCCAAGCAGAGAGCATGCTTTCCCGCCATGTCGCAATGATGCAGCCAGGCCTTGAAGGAAGGCAGCTGGACCTTTCAGAGTGGGGAGGAAAGCATGTAAGGCAGGAAAGGCTCAAAATGAGTTGTGATCAGGGAAAAGAGGCCTCGGGAATCCCTGCATTGGCCCAGGGCCTGAGGTTGTCCCACTTGAGCTGTCTGAACCACACACCTTCTGCACTGCACAGCGAGAAATGCTTGTTCTCAACCCCGGATCCTAACAACAGAGCTAAAGCGGGCACGTGGCACAGGGCTGCTGCTGAAGATGGCACCCCTCTCTGAAATAGCCCCTTCTCCTCTCTCCATAACTGACCCATATTATTGCTTCCGTCATCCTGTCAGTGCCAGCATGAGAAGGTAAGAACATGTCCTGAGGTCTGCTGGACCAAAGCAAACCCAGAATAGCCATCCAGATGCCAGAGGAAGTCGGGAGGATGCTGTGGTAGCCACCTTGGCTGGGGCACCTTGCTTATGGCCCGCCCTCCGCTTGACCATTGCCCATGCTGACCAAGGCTGATGGGCTGAGACCCAAACCTCTAGAGGGTGCCATCAGGCAAGGCAAGTGAGTCCTGAGGCTTTTTTTGCTTTTTCTCTGGGTCTCCAGTTACTTCGAGAAGCAGAAAGCAGAATGGCAGACAGAGCCGCAGGAGCCTCCGATCCCAGAATCCTTGGCTGCCGCGGCCGCGGCCGCCCAACAGCTGCAGGTTGCCAGGAAACAGGACACCAGGCAGACGGCAACGTTCAGGCAACAGCCGCCTCCTATGAAGGTGAGGACGCCTTGCTTGGGTCGTGGGAAGGAAATCCTGAAGGGGCTGAGCTCACATATAAGCTGATAGGAACCTCTCCATCCAACACGGCCAGAGTCTTTCTCCTGCAGTGTCTGAGATGAGCAACCTTGGATTGTCCAGGGGCCACTACTTGCCCCAGAGACCACTCCTGCGAAGATCTCCCTGAATCCAAGATAGGGTGCTCTCCATAGCTGTTTCCTGCCATATTTTTGGCACTTTCTAAAATTTTCCCTCCTTTTGGGGAGAGGCAATATCGCTCACCCCAAGCAACCCCAATATTTCCTACTCTGACTGCCAGCAACTGTGAAGCCACAGAATCATACGCAAAGCCTCATAGGCCAGTTAGACCTGGGTGGGCAGACTTCACTCCTGCAAGGTCTGCTCTGTTTTTCTGAAGTCCTCTGTTCCACCTGCTGGGCCATGGAGAAACACTTGGAACTGCAGTGCCTTTTAGCCCAGGAATACTGGAACTAATCAGTGCTTGCAGTTCTTGCAAACACCTTCTCCTAGAGGCCCCAAGATCCTTCATTTCAGCAGCATTTTTGCATGACTGGGGAGTAACCTTGTTGCTGTTATTACTTGAGCACTGAAGAATAAGAAGTCCTTTGGGATGTGATGCACATCACTCAGAATTCTGCTGTTAGATCCAGAACTACCTTTGCCCAGCCTAATCCGTCAAATTAGATAGGATGCTAATTATGTGTGCATAATAAAGGACTAATAAAGGGCAGGAATTTCTCAAGAGGGGAATTTTATCTCTATTTTTTTAAAGCGGAAAATGCCCCATTCACAATTCTGAGCACCAGCATTTCCTTTTCAAAAATAGCATAGTCATGATCTTCAGATCATATTTGCACCTTTTTTTTAAAAAAAGCACTCTTTAAAATGTGCTTTTCAATCAGTGTAAGGAGAGCTATGCACTTGGAAACATGCACATCTTTCCTATATGAAAATGCTCACTTTTCCTGTTTTGAGGAAGTAAAAGACACTTGTATCCGGAAGCCAAAAGAGGTGAAAGGAGTGCTGAGGTGGAAAAAGGACAAACTCAAGCATCACTCATTTGCTGGTTCCTAGGTGGAAGTCACTGGTTCTAGCTTGAAGGAGTCCTTTGTTCCTAATGAGAAGCATGTTCTCCTTTCAGGCTTGCTTATCGTGCCACCAGCAAATCCACCGGAACGCGCCCATTTGCCCTCTGTGCAAAGCCAAGAGCCGCTCTCGGAATCCCAAGAAGCCGAAGAGGAAGCAAGACGAATGAAAAGTGGAAAACCTGACGAGAAACCAACCAGACCCACCGCACACACCTCCACCTTTCCAGTAGAATTATAAATGTGACCAGAGTTTATCCAAGTGCAAAATATGAGTGTGACTTGATCTTTGCTTTAGTTTAACGTGATGTAAGCACAACTCCTAGCTGGGGTTTACTTTGTGTTGAGTCTTTTGACCTTTTTACTGTATAGGAAAACTGAAAGAGCTGATGGTGCTAAACTTGTAACATGTCAAATCATCCTTCCTTTTGGATTCTGCACACAAATAGAAGACCAACTGTAAGGCAAAGACAGAAGGAAGTTTTATACGGAGAATGCAAAGGCTAGTCTTGATTCAATTAATGATGCACATTTCATCTTTTAGTAGGTTGGAAGACTTCTTGACTCAACTTTCCCAAATTGGGTTTTCCATTCCCCACTGGCCTTTTGTTACTGCAGTGTTCTTCTGCTTGGGCCATGCTCTTCCACTTGAGAGCTCTTGAATAGTGCAGATCAGTGTCTGTCTGACTTTATAGGATGTGTACCATTTCCTTACCTTCTTTTTCTCCCAGGTATATCTTATGTGCTTTAAAAGGGAAAAAAAAAGTTCAGTGATAAAAGGCATCCAAATCTAGAACTCCCTGTGCACGTTGTTCAATTCCCTCCCATGTATAAACCCTGCAAATTTGCATTTTTCTACTGTTTCACTTAACTTTGCCACTTGCTAGTTTTCTCATCTTGAAGAGGGCCAAGGAACCATGCAGGCACTTGTCTACATCCCAGGGGAATGTCAATTGACCATCCTACCAAAGCTTCTGCAATATTGCCCACTAAAGTTAAGCATTAATGTTTGCAGTGTTAAGGACTAGAAACTTGCTGTTTAGGAGAAATGAAAGTTGGAGGCTCTGAATTTTACACATTTTTAATGCTCCCCTAGAAACAGGAGAAACTGCCTTATGCTGAGGTAGACAATTTGTTCTCATAGCACAGTGCTGTCTACTCTTACTGGCAGAAGATTGTCATGTTTCCCAGATCCCTTTAAATGAAGCTTTGAAACTTGAACCAGAGACCTTTTTGCAGTAAAACCTGTACTCTTTCACTGTGGTTAAGGATGGCACACGTGTGTTCGTACACACACAGAGCCCTGGCTGCAAAAGCATCTGCAGAGATTCTTCTACTCAACGTTTGCTCTGTTTATTTCTCCCTGAACTCCAATGAGTTCTGCCTGACAGGCATGTGAGTTGTGGAGTCCACATGGATAACTTTGCTCATTTTGCCATGGTCCCGAAGGCCGGCTTCAAACCAACTATCATGCAGGGAAAATGTGGGAAATGTTCAATTCATTAAAAAATGGCAACTTTTCTCGCTCATCATGCTGCTGATTCCAGCCAGAAGGCACTCAATAAAAGTAGGCAATGTGAGTGAGTATTAATCTTTAGGCTTGCTTTGCCTGGGCATAGTCAAATGAAAAGATAGGACATATAAAGTTCACAAAGGTTAAAGCATACCCATCAATTTTTTTTAAAGTGTCTGCTTGTTTTACAACTGTGCAGTATTTTTTTTTTCACATGTGAGTTAGATACTTAAAATATTTTTCACATGCTAGTCTAAAGTCTCCAAGCTGGTGCCTTCTGGATATGTTGGACTACAACTCCCATAATCCCCAGCCAGCATGGCCAATACACCTGGAAGGTACAAAGCTGGGGCGACAGTAGCATCACCTAGTCCTTAAGTAGAAGGGAAGTAAGTTGTCAGCCTTGAAAAAAGCTGATGTAGGAATTAAAAAATGATAAAATATCATTCTTGGATCAGCTAATGTTTTATAATGTTGGAAGTTGTTTTGTTGTTGTTGTTGTGACAAATGTCAAGAATACCTATTAAAGGGGCAGTGTATTAAAAATCCATTTTTATTTACCTATTCTGTGTGCTGCTGGTCTTTATTGATTGAATGGGTTTGAAGAAGGGTGAACACGTATCCACTAAACTCTCATTGAAGAGGGTTGGTTTGAAATGAGCAACATTCTCTCTGCATTATATTCCATATGGCATCTTAGAGGAGATAACGGGGTGAGCTCCCTGGAGAAGGGCAGAGAGAGTCTATCAGTGCTGATTTACTCTGGTTAGATCTGGGCCTCTCCGCCTGGGGCAGCTCCAGAGAGATGGTGCTCAGATCGTCCGCTTTTCAAGATGGATTCTGAGATGGATTCTGAGGTCTCTTGAGGCAAATGCCCCTTGTGGCCAAGGAGCCATGGCACACTATGCCATCTGTTGACCTTGTTTGCCCACATTGCCACCTGTGGGCAGAAGCAGCAAGACCTTGTGCAGTGTTGTGGACTGATGTTTCCAGAGCTTCATCACATGGTCAGGAGCCCCCAGAGTTCACACAATAAAGCTGTGTTGCTCCAGGATATTCCAGTAACCAGCAAATTCTGGGAGGCTTTGACTTTGGTCCACTTTGAATTCTGATAAAGGGAAATCTGGAAGCCAGAACTGGGCTTGAGTGGAAAATCAAAGGTGATCTTGGGTTTTGGTTCCTGTGTGCCTTTCAGAAACATCCCAGGTAAAGTTGAGTCTTTATTGCATTACACTCATATCCCACCTTCTTGTGAGGATCTCACAGTGGCTCATGAGGTCCTTCTTTCTCTTTTGCCCTCAAAGCAACTTACCCTGTGAGGTAGGCTAGGTTGACAGTCCATGAGTGGCCAAAATTGCCCAGTGGGCTTCATGGCTAAGTGGGGACTAGAACCCTGACCCCCGGAGTCCCAGACCACCACTCAGAGCCACTGCACTACACTGACTCTCGCAACAGCGATCCCCTTCTCCGAATGTATCCGGGAGTCCTGCTGGTTCAAAGCGGTGGTCCACCTAGCCCAACATCCTTTTCCCACAGTGGCCAACCAGCTGCCTTCCCCTTCCAGAGAAGCCTTCCTCATGTGCCCCATGCCCAGAGGGGCTCACCATTCAATGCAGATTTTTTAAACGGTACAGCAGCAATCTGTACCGGTTGATCTATCTGGGGGCCAGAGTTCAGGATCGTGGGGCCTGGAATAAAAGCATTTTGCCACTCACCGAGAAAAGCCATTTTAAGAATATTCCGAACAGACAGGATAGTCTTGATTCCTGGAGTGTAGCTAAAAATGAGCTAAAGAAAACCTCAAATGCTGACAACTGTATATGGAAATGGACAGCTTGCCTTTCGCACAGACCCAACAATGCACTTGCTTGGCGCAAGCCTATTATGATGTATCACAATGTTCCCCACTTCCTCTGTGCATATGTCCGTGGAAATGAGCACATGACCTCCAAAAAAAGGACTGCGATTAGTGTTTGCGACCAAGCCAAGATAAAGATTTGCCATTTCAAGTCACAGACCACGTGAAGGCAATTTTTAAATGGATTCGTCTGATGTTTAACTCAATTACACTAAACATATCAAATCCTGCAGCAGCACTGACAAAATTAGACTTGCTTAATTCAGTGAAACACAATTCCCTCCAGCTCTGCTGAAATTTTGACTGTGTAAATAGTAAGGAAGACAGACTGCCTTAATTATCTCCCTGCAGCAGACTACCCTGCTCGAGACGCACGTCACTTTCGGGCAACGTGCCACCTTCCCAAACATGTGTCCCCCAGATGTGTGGAAATGCAACGCTGCCATCCCCAGTCAGAAGGGCAGACTTTCAGTGCTGCACAGCTCAGCCGGGCCCCTGAGAAGATCCCGCTGGAATCAGTCCTTTTCCCCATCCCTGCAGCCTGCTTGTTGCCTGCCTTTCACTCTACCCAGATGGGGGTGGTGAAGAGGAGCAGGGAACGCCTCCACTTCCTTGATCACTGGCTTTCCACCTGCCAAGAAAGCAAGTGGCAGCCATGGAGAGGAAGAGGACAAGGAGCAGAAGCAGCTGGGGATGATGGCATTCCATGGGGCTGAAGTGAAGAGCATCCTGAGGATTTGCCACGTCACAAAATCCACTAAATACAGCCCACAAAATGCCATTCTGTGCCTTTTCCTTCTGGCCCTCTTTCTCTTTCTCTTTGAAAGATAACGCCAAACTTATTCACTTGCTGTGCTGATTTGGTTGTTGCTCAAAAAGCCATTTAAGTAAGTTATATGAGAGATTTGTCTTTTCCAAATTAGTACACCATATAGCTTGCAACTTCCATCTTGCTGTGCGGTCGGAAATCACAGGCTATGTGCTATATTAGTATCCTACCTACCCACGGAAGAGAAGAAATCTGAAAGTTGTTTTATTGCAATGAATCATTCCTTTCCATGTTCAAAAAGGGTTCTTAGCAGGAAAGAGTGTTTGGTAGATGGCCTGGCCTTTTGTTCCATCTGACAAATATGATCATGCAACACTTCGGATGGCATTGCAATTAGAGCTACAGCAAGACGCGCATTGCCCGCAACTTCCCTCCACGCCATGCCAAGCGTCAGGTTTTCATCAATGGAGCAGGGCGGTTCACTGTCCATTAAACGAAATGAGATCATCGCTTGTCCTCGGAGCAAGACGAACGAGGAAGGCAAGCAGTAGCACCCATTAGGCAGAGTTTTCTGAGGGGAGCATGAGATACGAACTAACGCGCTGTAGCAGCTGGCTGTGCACGGCTTTGCACATTTGTTCAGCAAGACACCCCTGGAATTTTTTGGGAGTGACCATCATTCATAGGTGGGGCACATGCTTTGCACATGGGAAGTACCTGGTTTAGTCCTTGGTACAGCCAGGATTCTCTCCGACCCTTCCATTGTGCTGCTTCTTTACATGTATTACATGGTTTTTGAAATCGCATTTAAATGTGATTGCAATTGCACTTTTTATTTTATTTTATTTTATTTTATTTTATTTTATTTTATTTTATTTTATTTTATTGCAAAGCCATAGGATTATTTGGAGTCCTAGCTCCAGGTTCCTGCAATCTTGGAGGTAAGGTTCGTGCTCCACTCACTCGCAGCCAGTATGAAAGAACCCCACTGGCTGCCCCTGTCCCAAGGTGTCACAACTGGAACCGGAGCAGGGGAAAACATGTTGGCAGAAATGGAGAAGGCTGGAGCTGTGGATTCCTCTGATTGCAGTCAGTGCCCCAGCTTCCTTTCTTTCATCTCCCAGATGCTAAATTTAGATCATATAACTTTGTGAGGGGATGTCACATGGAGATGGGGAGAGGCCTGTTCTGCCCTGCAGAGGAAGGCAGGACGCGCTCCAATGGAGCAAAGCTCAGGGAGCCAAGGTTCAATTTGGACGCCAGGAAGCACTTCCTGACAGTCAGGACCCGAGGGCGTGGAATGGGCTTCTGCGGGAGGAGGTTGAGGCCCCATCGGTGAGGGTGTTCAAAGACAGGCTGGACATGCACATGGTGGGCATGTCATGAGCGGAGCCGGCTGGTGCCGGAGGTCAGACTAGATGGCCCGGGAGGCCCCTTCTGACTCGCTCTGTTTCTATGTTTCTAGGTTTCTATATGGAAACCATTTAGGGAGTCTTCTTGGTATTAGCAATATTGAAATGGTACCAACAAACAAACCTGTCTGGGACCTTCTGGATGCAAAGAACCTGATAAGGAGTGATGGCAATAATTCTGCTCTTTCTGAAGCCCTGCAGAGTTGATGCTACTCTGAGTAAACCGAGGCCAAGGGGAACAAATGCTCATCATGAGAAAGCAAGACCCCTGGGGAGGATCATCAAGTTAGGGAAAGAGAAAGGCAGAAGAAGAAGAGAAAAGCTGGATATGAGAGGGATGGACTCCATAAAGGAAGCCTCATTTCACCTGAGCCTCCAAGAAAGCTTACACCATGCTGCATTGCCAGCCTTTAAGGTGCTGCTGTACACTTGGCTGCTTTTTGAGATGCAAGCAAGACCCACCTCGTGCTCTTCGCTGTAGAAATGTCACTTCTCAGTATTAACGGATTGCTTTCCCCTTTTCTCTTTTATAGCTTGGAAAGGAGAGTTGAATCAGGAAGGACAGCCTTTCGGGTTGTTTGCATCACTCTGTTCATTTCCTTGACAGCATCTGCATTGAGACACAAAATGTGGGTCATGATGAAAGAGGAGCGATGGGGAATCTACAGTACGTCTATGCAATCTAACTTATCAATTATTTAATAAAGCTCAGCATGAACATGGGGCGACAAATCACATCCGAAGCTTATTCATACCACAGATTAATAACTTTCATTTAGGTCTTATGCTTTCCTTTGTGACTTGGTGCATTCACAAGATTTCAAGGTCAGGAAGTTTATGCAAGAGGCTGGGTTCTATAATGATGAGCATACAGGGGTGTCTCTGAGCAAAGCCAGGCTCCTTCAAAAACTGCATGGACATTCTAATAAATATCTTTTGATCAGTGGTTATTTTGCCCACATCTGGGGGAAGGATACCAGGGTTCAGCCAAAAGGGTTTTCTGCACCATGCAACATTTCCATCCTTTTCTCCCTGTCCCTCTCCCTGCCCCCTTGTGACCTCAAAGATGCACCCACTGCGGTTATCTAGAAACATAGAACCAGAGCGAGTCAGAAGGGGTCCCCCAGGCCATCTAGTCTGACCCCTGCTCCAGCCGGCTCCACTCATGACATGACCATCATGGGCATGTCCAACCTATCCTTGAACAAAGGTTTTCCACACCAGCTGCAAAGATGTGAAGGGTGCCCCGGGCTCAGAGGTCCAGCTATGAGACTGGAGAACTTTTCTGACCTTTTCTGAAAGCTCTGTGGACAACTCACAACAATTAAAACCACAAAGCACCTTAAAACACAATCTAAAAGTTTAAAACTACAATGTAAAATCAAAGGAATAACCACATAAAAGCTGGTAGCCTTGTAAAGATTGAAAATATGGCAAGGAAGCTGTGCCAGGGCCCCTGAGGTTATGTATTTGGGGGTGATACATTCTTTCTTTTGTGGTAAAAGTGTGATACATTCCTTCTTTTTTAGTGACCCTTCTAAGGGGGAGAAGGAGTGGGAGGGAAAGAAAGCATTTGGAGAAGAAAAGAGCAACGTGATTATTGCTGAGAAGCATCTGAGAGAGAAGAAGGGGCCTTTTTCCAAGGGCGAACTCTTCCAGTTAAACAGTCTGGGGATGCTGGTGCTGCTTGGAGACGTCAAGGCAGAACCTCCCCGCTCCCCATGCTTTGAATTAGCTCTTCACCACATCCTTTCCTGCTCTGATCCTTTGTCACGAGATGAAGGAAGCAAAGCAATTCTCCTCCAGCAGCACTTTCCTTTGATGGATTGCACTTGAACCAAGCCGTCCTGCTCAGAAAGAAGGTGCAACCTAGGAACCTTTTTTCTTTTTGGTTGGCTATCTATGGTCTGTCTTTGAAGGCAGGCAGGTATGCAGACAAGATACTGGGAGAAGTCAGAATTGCTCCTACAGTGACCCCTGCGCAGGGTCTATTCTCTGTCCTGGTTGTTCGAATAGGAGGAAACGAAGCCATTGATAACACCCTTCCAGACACCGCCATGGAGGGTTTTCTGTTTCCCCTTGTTGCGCTGGTGATCCGCAAACACGATCCGACGTGCAACATGCAAATCTGTTTGGACAGTGGCTGCTGTGCCCTCCAATGCAGGCTTTGCACCTCCGCCGGTGCCGTGAGTGCTCATTTCGGCATTTCTGGATTACCCCACCCAAACCAGTGCTCAGGCAACTGGGGTGCAGCCATCACTCCCATGCTTGTCTGCCTCTGAGCTCGGGGGCTCATTTTCACCCCAGGCCCCCAAACAGCATGCAGTGGCAGTGGGACGTCAGAACCTAAGAAGATGGGAAAAGTCATGCTGGTTAGGGTTGGGGTTAGGGTTACGGATATTAGGGATAGGCTGGACAGGCACATGGTAGGCATGCCATGAGTGGAGCTGGCTAGAGCTGGGGGTCAGACTAGATGGCCCAGGAGGCCCCTGCTGGCTCGCTCTGTTTCTATGGTTCAGAGCAAAGGTCCAGCTGTTGCAAAACCAATGGTTCGCTTATTCCAGAAATAAGGCCGCATCAGCAAGGGAAGAGCAGGAAGGTTCATGGGGAGCATGACAAGCACGAGAGGTTCCCAGAACAAAGGGAGCCATCCCCCTTCGTACATATGTGGCCAAAAAACTCCTCTGAGTATGTTTTTCCTAGAGGGATGGGCAACTTTTGCCACCTTCGCAGCTGGCTGGCTCTTCGCCTGAGGCCATATGCTGACATAGCACAGTAGTACTCATAAGAGGAGGCCCCAGAGAGCTGTGTGTACTCAGTCAAGTACACAGAGCGATGCGTCTGTGCTGTTAAAGGAGGGACCAGAAGGTCAACATGCAGTGAGCTACATCCGCGGGGGGATGTCCTCACACTCTTAAAGAATGGAATGTCATTAAGGTACGGCCTGCCAGCTGGAAACATTGGCACACATTTCCCTGGGCAATTGGTAGAATTCCTTTATGCAAACGCCAGTCCACACATCTGGTCCAGCACTCTGTACACATGGTGGCAAAGCAGGCTCACTCAAGCAGGATGGGAGCAAGAACTCCACTGCCCAAGCTCCTCAGCAACTGGTGTAAGCAAGCATGCAGCCTCTGGTAATGGAGGTGGCACATAGCCAGCAAGGCTAGTAGCCACAAATAGCCTCCTCCATCATGAACCTGCCGAGTCCCCATCTAGATTGGTGGCCGTCACCACTTCCCATCACAGGGAAAGCCGCCATCTGACTCTGTGCTGTGTGGAGAAGGACTTCCTTTCCTCTGCCCTCAGTCTCCCTACAGTCAAGTTTCATGGGATGACTCTCGGTCCCAAAATTACAGGAGAGGAAGAAAATGGACTCCGGTTACACTTTCTCTGCACCATGCATAACTTTAAACAACTCTATCCTCTCTCCCTTTGCTTGCCTTCTTTCCAAGCAGAATGGTCCCAGTTGTTGTAGTCGCCCCTCAAAGGGGAGCCGCTCCAGCCCCCTGATCATTTTCATTACCCTTCTCTGCACTTTTCCAGCTCAATAATGTGCTTTTCCAGGTAAGCTAAGGATGCGTTGCAGCTTGCCAGATTACAAGCGCCGGATCACAAAGAAGCTGCAACTGCTTTGCCCTACTTGCCTCACTTCACTCATGAACCTCAAACTGAGTGATCCGTTACTCAGAGCGAGACAGAGGATGAGAGAACAGTACATGAGTAAATATTATTTCAATAATGGCATTTATTTATTATTAAAAATGCAAAATGGACAGCTATTGAAATAGTACTAAATCATACACTTTTCTCTCTTTTAGCATGCAGTCTCTGAACCACCTTGCAGCTGTCATATGCCGTCAGAAAAATGTGTAGGCTACATCCTTTAATGTTTAAAGTGTCACAGCGAACTGAACGGTATCATCACACTGCAGACTATTTGAGATTTTCTACGGGACAAATAGGAGAGGGAGAAGCGTGAAGTGTAATGCACATCTTTAAGCACAAGGTGGCGAACAAGCACTATGTATTTTCGCGTCCGCATGATTCTGGGGTTGGAATTTGCACTCCAAATTCAGGGCACCTGCTTCTCACTTTACAGCGAGAGCCAGGACAGCTGCAACTCTGCGATCTGAAAGGCAACCTTGAAAGCTGAGTTTTGCAGGCATTCTCAGGGGCGGAGAGGGTGAAGACAAGCTTGGCTAGCACGCATAATACCTTGGTGGCACCTTAGCATCCTCTCTATGCTTGGGGTAAAACACTTGGACAGCTGAAACCCCTCTTGGAGGGCTGCAGGGTCATTTCAGATCCCAGTGATCCTGTGATCTCTGATCCAGGACTCTGAAAGCGGAGGCCGCATCCTGTTTGCCTCACAGCCAGCATGGAAAGATCGGCTCTGTCTGCCCACCACACCTCCTGAGATCGTAGCCAGGTCCCAGAGAGGGGGAAAAGGCACTCCCTTCGGTGGGGAAGCAGAGAAAAACTGCCTGTCAGAGAAGACAATAATCCTGCTTGAGGTGCACCAAAAGTCTGATCCAGCAGGGAGCTCTACACCCTGCTGTCCAGAGCCTTTGGGAGTGTAGCTACTCAGCAACCTTCCCCACACAGCTGGGTCTTTCTGGGAGAGGATTCAGCAGCAGGGTGGCCACAACCAAGAGGGCCCCATTGCACATCCAAGTCAGCTATGACTCCCATCTTTGCTGTGTGCTCACAAGGTGAACCTTCCTTCGGTGATCCTCCCACTCCTCCTTCCCCCAGCCTCAGTCTGCCTGCCTGTAAAATGGAAATTACAAGTGTGGTCTGCAATGCAATCTCGCAGCACGGAGTGCTCTTGGGAAGGGTTCTGGGCCAAGAAGCCTTGTCCTCTTGTAGGATACTTAACTGCATCATTCCTCTGATTTTGGAAGGCCTTCTCTCCCAGTCTAACAGGTGCCCAACCCTGCTTGCATGGGAGAAGTACTACTACGAATATTGGGAAGAATATGGAACATTCCAAATGTGTTTTATGAAATCTCCTTTGCTGCAGTCTAGCTGAAGTTTCCAAATGCCCTTAAAGGGCAGTTCTCCACAGAACTCATTGCTGCAATTCCCTTGAGACGTTAATAAGGCACGCAGTCAGATTTCATCGATGGCTGAAAAAAGAAATCAAATTATCATGATGTTGTTTTTAAAACAAAACAAAACGAAGCAAGCAACCCAGATATCTTTGGGTGTGGGATCTCCTTCCCTCTTTCCCTCCCAGTTCCATCTGTACCTAGAATCAAAGGTGATGCTGTTCCAAGGAGATCTCTCCCTGCAGCACCCCCTCCCCACTGCACATTTGGTGGGAGAGATTTCTCATTGCCATCTCGCTTTTCATCACTCTTCGCTGTGCAGCAGTGCCCAGACGTGTAGGGCAGAGTTGCATGATTAGCAGAGGGCCCGCCATCTGGCATTCAGACTGCTTAAGGACGTGTCCGGCATGTTATAGCTGCAAACGCTCAAGCAGCAGGCACGGTGGAGCTGGAGAACAGTATCCACGAGCCTCGGCCAAGGCCTGAACCTCTGACAGCCTGAAGGCCAAATTCAGTTCTGAAAAGTGTGCAGGGCGGGGGGCAAAGGAAAAAAAAGAAAGCGCCTGCTCCGAATAGGAGCAGATTTGAGCTTAACCTGCTTCCTGCCGGTAACGAGGCATTTCAACCATTTAGAACGGGGTGCGGGGAACTGCACAAAAGCCGAAGAACATCAAGCGATCAGCAGCTGGGGAAGCCATGAGCCATGATGCTTTCCGTCGCATCTGATCTCTCTACACTGGCCTACTGTTTACCCAAGTGTGCTTCACACCCTCCTGCCCCCTCCTGTGAATGCTGCTGCTTGAGAAATGTTGTTGTTGTTGTTCTGAAATGAAAAGAGAGAGGAAAATATTCCCCCATCCACTTGTCTAATTGTGCATGCCCCTTTCATGTCTCCCCTTCGAGCCTCCCCAATCCCAGAGGTGGGAACCTTCCCTCCTACAGAAACTGCCCCATGCCTGAACCATTTTAGTTGTCTTCCCCAGAACATGAGGCACAGGGACTTGGCTGCAGATTCCCACTTGAGTCCTTTGTGTTGGGCTGGTGGAAACTACCAGAAGCTTGTCCATGGCTATCCCATGTCCAATGGCCGTAGAACCAGCTCAATATTCTGCCACCAACTTGGGAGCTCTTGTTCTGCATGTGGCAAAATCCCACACACCGTGGTGGGTGTGTGTGCTGATGGCATGCACTGGCACCACACAGATGGGACTGGTGTTCCCCGTGTGACTCTCACCAACCTGGCTGGTTGCTGGGTGGGAAAGGTCCGTGCAAGTGTCTCCATCTAAGCACGTTTCGTATGCATGGATGTGCCACTTCAGAGTGGCCTCTTGCTGCAGAAGAGCGACGGCTGTGCTGCCAGAGCGCCCTTCCTCTCTCCCCGCCACCCTCTCCGTAGTCCCCAAATGCTTGCTTTAACATTCAGCAGATGCTGCTATAGAGATAAACCTTTGGCAGTGCTATCACTGCATCTCCTTTTCTATATTCTTCAGAAATGAACAATGCCCGCTTTACCAAACAAAACCGGGTAGCCGGGGTTGTTGTTCATTGTTGCAAGCACATCGCATTGTTGCTGAGATTTATGAACTCAGTGAGTGGTTTATTGTTAATATTATCTTGGCAAGGGAAGCACATGATCATCAGGAGGTGGTTCTTTGCAGCTCTCAATATTATGATGCTCCCCTTCAGAGAAGAAAACATTGTAAAACCCAACCATATGCTGAATTTTGTGCCTACCTTGATGCTGCTTCTGGCATTCACTGAGTGCTAAGGCTTACTGGCAAGCAAAGCCCATTTTTAGAAATTAATTTGCTCAGGCCATAACTACCGCAGTCTCTCTTCCTCTTAAAGCAGTTAGGGTCAACCAGAGGCTAATGAAATGAATAAGCATGTTGGGTGACGTGCCAGCAACCTCAGCAGGCATGCAAAAGCTTTTCATATTCATTCCCTCTAAAGTTCGGAGATGCGCCAACTTGCAACATGCACCAGCTTCCAACAAGTTGGATACCTGAAGGAGAACCTTCTTCCCTATGTCCTGCCAGCCCCTTGAGATCTGAGGCAGAGGTCCTCCAGGAGCCCTCTCTGAAGGAAATTAGGAGGGTAGCTACCTAGAGAAGGGCCTTTTCGGCGGTGGCACCCCAACTTTGGAACATGCTCCCCAGAGAGGTTCACCTGGTGCCATTGCTTTAATCTTTTTGGCAGCAAGTGAATACCTTTTAATTTGCCCAATATTTTAACAGTTAATTTGTTTTATCCTTGCTTTTACCATCATTTATCGGATGCAGTGTGTTCCATGTTGTTTGTTGTACATGGTTGCTTTGCTTTTTGCTTTTTTGTTTTTTGTAAGCCTTCCAGAGACTTTTAGCATTGGGACAGCATGTAAAAATGCAATAAAATAAAATAGGGGAAGCTACACATTCTAGCTTTTCTCAGAGGTACTTATGGTCCTGGAGGCATGTCGAAGGAGTGAGAATGGCTCAGTATCATGGACAAGACATGCTTACAGGGCCACAGAGAGTGAAGAACCTGCCTTCTAGGAGCTTGAGATCTGAAATAAATCCTGGGGCAAAGAACAAGATCATAACACAGAAATGTAACGGTGAATGTGTCTAAATTGCCTGAACGCTTTAACTACTTATTCAGCATAAGCAAAGAAAGATGGGGTTTATCTCAACCTCTTCTTTGTTCTTCTCCTTTGAAACATCTGAGGCAAGAGTGTTTCAAAGAGCCATGCCCAGAGAAACATACCTGCATGCACCTGAGTTTAAGCATCCTAAAGAAGAACACATTTATGACACCTTCACCAAACAGCAGTACTTAAAAACATGGGAGCTATGCAGGATCATCCCTTAAACAAGGCAAACTTCTCTCAACTCAGAAATGGGCTGAAATATAGATAGGAATGTCTGAAGCCCCAGTGCTGAGGATATCTGTGGGAGCAGCCATTTCGTACTTCATCCTTCCGATAAGGTTGGAAAAACATCATTTAAGACTGAGGTGGGTAAGCTTGTTGCTCCATCAAGGGCCACATTTCCTTGCAGATCAATTTCCCTAAGTACATGTCAGGATCCTTGGCAGTGCCCATTAGCTCTGCAGGGATGTTGTCTCAGCAAAGAGCTGAAGACCTCTGATGACTTGGGCCCATCTTGCAGGAGCTGGCTGTGCGTCTCCTGGCTTGGCTTGATGCCCAGAGGAAGGAATCTAGAGCATGTCCACTTGCATGTGCTTTGCTGTCAGATGAAGAAGGATCAAGGCTGACACCACAGGGCCATGCCTACTGTGCAGGCTCCCAGCCGTTCAAGCACAGTCAGGTCTAGGAGAAAAAGGGCACGACTGGGTCAGGAACTTTCAGGACCCTGGACAGAGCCCAGGCAGGCTCACTGGATGGCAGGTCAGTTCCATTTCGAGGAGCAATGCTGTTCCAATAAGTGTCCACTGGCAACTGGTGTGGGCTGGATTTGCTCCAATGTAGAAAAAAACATGCCTGCATGCTCTTGAGAAGAAAAATGTAGCCTGAACAATGAGGTCAGAGGGAAATGAGACATAAAACATAGTCGGACAATGACAGTAATGTCTCAGTGTACGTATACAAGGGCAGTGCCCATTTACAGCTGCAAATGTCCCACCATTGCAGAATGAATTAACACCTCCGGAGGGCTAGGAAGCCCAGATCGTGGTTCAGGCCACAGCTGTGAGAAAGGTGACCCCACCGTCACTTAGACGACATCCATAAGCCCACCACATGCAAGAGCACTGGCCACTGCAACACCTAGTCAAAGCAGTGTCCCATCAGGGATTCCGATGCCGATTTTTGCCAGCGCTGCCCGGAGGTGAGGGACAGAATCTGGGCGGGGCTTTGCCTCTAAGCTGGAATGCTCCCTATGGAATAACCACAGGCGTTATGCAGATGGCTGTGGAGGTTTTGCTAAAGCCACTCTCTCGATGCTCATTCATGCTGTCCCCCTGCAGTTTGGCTCAAAGCACGGACCATTTTAGGCTGTCCTTCAAAGAAGGTCATTTGATTGGAAAGGCATCCACTGAATGATAATGATGGTGACTTACATTGATACCCCACCTTTCGTCCTCTTGCAAGGAGGCAGGGGGGCTTCTACAGTTCCTAATCTGCTTTTGATGCACATCAGACCTTGATCAAAGCCGCCTCTCATCCTTAAACCTGTCATTTAGGGTGAAGAAAGTTCTTACATTTTTATGAGTGGCAAAGACAACTGGGTATCCCAGTTGTCCAGGAAGCAGAAGCGTTTTTTCTATAGTGGGATGAGTGCTAGGCAACATATGGAGGGCCTGAATGAAGACAGCCTAGCTGTGGAGTGCTCACAGTGTCATCAGTTCCCTTCCCTCTGCCTGCAGCCCTATCAAGATTGCTTTGAAGATTCCCATAATCGTCTTCACCCTCACCCAGCCACCTGTAAATGAGAGGCAACAGAGAATATCTCAGCTCTTTAAATGAATACTTACACCCACTTTGCTATAAAAATAATACTCCGAGTGGCTTATAAGAAAAATGGGGAAATGTGATATAAAACCTACAATTTGCTACAGCAATTTCAAGGGCAATGAAAAGTTCCAGCTGCTGGTTCTCTTTTTGTCTCCCACTGAGCAGACTGGGACTTGGCTTCCAGCCACCCCAGATCCTCACAAATCCAGCCATCCTGGGACCTGTTCCCCCATCCCGGCCCCCTTTCTGCCCAACTCCACTCATTTGCTGGCTTTTCTGGCTTCATCTGATCTCTTCCCACTCCAAAAGTCTTCTTCTAAGGTTTAACTATTGGCAGGAAGAGATGTAAGCCAGACTAGGCCGATCCTTGGGGGGTTTTGGACCTGCCACTGTTGCCTTCAGTTCTACCTGCTCCTAAAGTGGCTACCTAGAGCTTCTTTCCAAGAGGCTCAGCGCCTCTGCTCCCAAGACCCACTTCCCCTTCGGCAAGGTCTCTTTTGCAATTGCCCCAAGACAGAAGCCCCTTGGAAGCCTCCCAGACACAGAGCAGAACAGCCAACTATCTCGCTCCCTGCATCTTAGTGCAGGCAGTGGCTGGCACTAGCATGCTTTGCCACCTGAGCAGCACCGGATGCTCTTCCCACGACTGGCTCAAGGCATGGAAAATCCAGGGCCAGCAAGGTTATCAGCACTTGGGGTGGAAAATCCCACAATGCCTCTGCCCCCTCTCCTTAGTAATAAAATCCTCTCCCTCCCTCCCTCCGTCTCTCTCTGTATGTCTCTCTGTGTGTGTGTGTGTGTGAGAGAGAGAGAGAGGGAGGGAGGGAGGGAGAGAATTATCAATTTGTTCCTTTCCATGACACCCCAAGAAATTTGCAGTTTTTTCACCATCTACAATCCTTCTTGGTATCTATGACCCAGTAGGCCAAGTCCTAGAAGATGAAAAAGAAGAGGGGGGGGGGGGAGGAGGAGGAGTTGGCGGGGGTGATGGATATTCAATCTGAGTTTGTCAGGGGGAAGTGAGACTTCAAAGACTAAGTCAAGGAAGGAAAAGCACAAGGAAATGGGAATGTGACCTGGAAATGAGCAAGAGCTAGGCAAATTCAGCAAGGGCATTTTGTAGAGATCAAAGCAGAAAAAGAAGAAATTAAGCCGGGGAGTTCATGGCTGATGACAGAAGGAGGCCATGTGGGGTGCCCCCCTCACTTGCTCAATTTGTGCTCCCCCCCTGCCAAAGATGCTCTTTTGTCTCCCGTCTTAGCTGTGCAACTCTTCAGAAAACGCAGCTTCTTAAATTAGGGTCATGGCGAGGCTCATTAAATGTTTAAAAAAAGATGGGTTCCATTGGGCTGATGTTTTGCCGGTCAGGTTGCCTTGAGTGAAGGTGCTGTAACCACAAAGCAATAAGATAAGAGTCAGGGAAATAAAAGCTATAACTTGAAAGAAGGCAAGTCTTTATGTGTATTTATATAACTCCTTCCAAGGGGGACAAATTCAACCTGGAAAGATGCCTTCAAACTCTAGACAGAATAAAGAACGAAAGATAGCAACACAGACTGTAAAGTTGATTTTTATTTCCTGGAATCGTCTCACTGTTCTAATCCATCATTCATTTTATTTTGTGCAGTCCCATCTGACATGCAAAAGACAATGATGCAGTTCAGAAAGCAGGATAAAACCACGTTCAGAGATGGAATATGGGGTGAGCATGGGTTGTCACTGAAATGGGAGTGACTCTCGTTCCGGACTGAGCCAAGATAACAACCCATGCTACTTAGTAGCTCACATGCTACTAAGAAGAGGGTCTGTTCTTCTGTGGCTGATACAGAATGAGTTGCCCAGAGGGGCTTGCCTGGTGACTAATTCGCACCATTCTTGGTGCTGGAAGAAAAGGAGCAGAGACGGCCAATCACCTTCACTTCCTGCTTCGATCAGCCATCTGAGCAGGATGATGTGACTTGGTGTCCTGCAACAGCAGGGGTTGGGCCCAGTGGCCTTCAGGGCCTTTTCCAACTTTACTCTTCTATGATTCCATGATTCTATGAATTTGCATTTTCATATACCTATGGTGATTCCAGCCAAGGTTTTTACCCTAAAATTAACAGCCTCAGGCACTGAATTTTTGGAGTGGTCCAGGTTCTCCCTTCCTCTCATAATCCCCCTTTGTTTTTCCATTCCTGCATCCATCTTTTTTCTGACAGCAGAAAATCCACTAAGGAAAAAGAGATGGGAGAGCTGCATGTTCCCTTCTGATCGGTAGAACCAGAAGCCCCTATTCCTTGAAATGCCCTACAATTCTTCTTCAAGTGTTTCTGTTTAAAGGAAAGGCAGGCTGCAGAGAAGAACGAACAAACAGATCAGCTTCTGCACTACGGTTATTTCTGCAAAATCATGCTTGAGAATCAATGTGAAAAAGCTGGTTGGTTAGAGATGCTTAACAAAATGGATAGTTAGGAAATATTAAGCAAGCAAGCAAAAATGGAGGAAATCTTGTCTGCTTTGCCCAAAATGCAAAGGATATCAGGACAGATGGATTTTGTTCAGCTTTTCAAAGCTGGAGTTGTCAAAACTAACTTTCACTTCATCAGGAGAATGTTTGACATTTGATGGACTGTCACTAGAAAGATAAATGTCTCCCATCAAAAGCAGTGAGGAGGGAAATGACCTTCACCATTTCTTTTTGATGGTCTGTTGCCTAATAAATTAAGAGAAGGGGATTAGAGACATAGGCAGATGGCTGGGCAGACAAGATGAAGAGTTTTATTGTCCCTTGAGAGGCCCTTGCCAACTGGAGCATGTTTTCACCCATTTTAGAAACTTCTTTCCAAAACCTTTATGCAAGTGGGGGCAAAACTCTATGGAATTCTGTATGCTTATACTTGAGGGTTGTTGTTGTTTTTAAATAAAAAGCAGGCAGGAGGTGAGAAAGGGATGTACCCTTTTCCCACCCTTTGCCTGTTGACCTGTTTTCTGGTTACAATCAAAACATCCTGTTGAAGCTGTCCCCCACCCCCAACCATCCATGGGGAGAGAGAGATGCTCCTGTACGTTTTTCCCTGCAGAGAGAAAATCTGCTTGAACGCTCCATGGTCGTGTGTGTTTATGAAACTTATGTGTGGATAATTCCCCATAGAGGATCAGTTGGAATTGTTTCTGATTAGAAATGAAAGGAATGCCTTCTTGTTCCTTTCAGAGCTTCATCTAGCAACAGCAGTACCAATTCTTCTCTCCCACCAAAACTCATTTAGCTAAGATGTTTGGTGCTGCCGCTTAAGCATTTTGTTCTGGATTGACTTCCCACCCCCTTTGCTCAGCCCCAGCTTTCAACTTTGATGTGCTTTGTGAAACTCTCATTTCTGTATCAAATAAGCAGATTAAAGGATTCTGTGCTGGTCAGATTGGATGAGTACAGACCCTGTGTGGGATTTTTTGCTGATACTAAAAACTCACTTATGTAATGTGAAAATGAGCTCATCACACACCTTCTGTTGTGTTGAGGGAACATCTTCAGAGCATGGTGATCTCCCTTGGTGCTCAGGTTAGGCTGTTGTCTGTGCGGCTGTGTAGGTGGTGCTCAGATACTCACACAACATCAAGGTACTGAGGTTTGGAAATGGTTGATGCTCCACTAAAACAAAATGGCAATGCACTGAATGTGCTTCAAGGCAGAGTCTTGCCAGATTTGGAGAAGGAAGGGGATGGGCTTCCTCATAATGCCATGTATCGACCTGCTGCATTATTGTCATCTTTTCAGCCAATTGTTTTTCAGGGAGACTTAGGTCAGGCCAACATGGCAAGACGCTGATGGGAAGGGGGGCAGATGGAAAGGAAGTGGAGGGAGATCAGTTCTTCAAGGCCAGAATGTGATGAGTTGAAGGTGGACACCGAATCACGCCTTTGGTCGACCAGCACCTTCTTTCTTCTGCCTCCAGGTAGTCCCTGCAGGTAGCTGTCAGCCGAAGTCAGGTGCAAGGAGGGGAAAAGTACTCACTGCAGTTGCTTCTTGTCCAGCAGATGGATGGCTGGACCAACCAGGCCCTTCTTTCTCTGGGCTTCCAGCTGGGCCTCACATCCCTGCCTGATGTCAGAAGCCAAAGGGGGCTTCCATTCTACTCCAGTCTCAGAGAAACAGTCCGTGGGAGCCAAGAGAGGGCTGTAGCTCTGGAAACTGTGAATGCATGTGTGTGTGTGTGTGCGTGTGCGTGTGTGTGTGCAAGCCTGTGTGTGCCTGTGTGGTCCCAGTCCTGCGTGCTTAACCACTACGCATGCTGGCTCTCAAGCATGCGTAAGCACGCTCGGGTGTGTGTAAGAATGTGAACCTGCGGATGAGAGCCTGTGGGATAGCTCTGCTCGCTCAAGTGTTGACCCACCTAGTTTTTTACAGGGGTCACTCTCCCCCAGCTCACTGCTTTGGGAGGGAGGGCTGCAACTGGGCCAGGAAAGATTGCCAGCCCCTGGTTCAGGGTCAGATAGAGGGCACAGAACTCTCCATAAAGGGTGCCCGATTCCTTGGTCACATGCATCAGAAGCAAGACCTGCTAGTTGCTTCTGAATATTATCCCTCCGAAACTCTTACTGTGATATTGCAGTTGTCTTCCTAATTTTAATCCAAAGACATGTGAACTCCCCTCAATGTGCCTATTCTCGATAATTCTTCAGGTCACTGCTTAAAATAGCATACCAGAAAAGATGATCCCCTGGTTAAGTTCAGAGAAGCTCTTTTGATATCCTTTTGGGATCAACTCCTTGTTGTTTATGATTCCTCCTGCGATCCACAGCACGTTTCAAAAACGCATTAATATGGGCACTGGAAGGTTGTTTGAATAACACCGTGTGAGCTTCTTTCAATGATCCCCAAGGTCCATTTCTCTCTCTTCCCATCAGCCACAGATAAGAGGACTCCAGTATTTAAGAAATGTCAGGAACAGATTAATCTGCTAATTTATTTGCACGGAGACTACTAGAAAAGCATATTTCCAATTTTGTTGTCAAACAAGGGAAAATCTTGGCTTACATTACGATGATGATGGACAACTCTGCAGAGTTCGTCTCGGAGATTAGCCATAAATCTCTCATTCATCATCGCAGACAGGAGGGAAACAATTGCCTTTTGTTGATGCTGGACACATTGTTCATTGGAGGAGGTGGATGCAAAGTTTCTCAGTCTCCTTGGAAGTCACACCTAGTTCAGGGGGAGAGTAGCAGTGGAATGGAAGGTGTAGCATTTTCTGCCCCATCATTTAGCTCTGAATTTCATTGCCCAGCTCTGCATGGATCTTCCTTCCTAAACATGCACAGGCAATAACCGTTCTCTCTTTCTTTCAAACGTACTGCAAATGCACATGGTCCATGCAGCTTTGGGCTTAGCCATGCTTGTGTCCGGGGCCAGGGTGGCCATGTTGTAGCACCTGGTGCTTGGTTGTGTCCATGTGGTTTTGCTGCTCCTTTTCCTTCCCAGTGTTCTTTCCTCTTTGCTCATCTACATCCTGGGTCTCACAGGTGAGCAAGGGTGAGCCACAAATGCAGCTGCCACCCTCTGCCTATGCATTGCCCTGGTTCACATGACACATCAACCCACGGTGGGTTGTCATTGCACTTGAACCACATTTTGAAATATCTTCAGGGAGATGTGCAGAAATTTGTGGTAAATACTTTGCAAAAACCCCAGCACTTAGTGAATTTGCACAAATCTGCCTGAAGGTGAAAAAAATCGATAGCTGCCCTTGCCAAGCCTTTGAGCAAAGCTTTCTCTTGGTATGTTTTTACTAAATCGCTTCAGGGTATTGCATGGCAAAAAGAAAGGTGGGCATACAGGAAAGCTGATGTAATAGCTATCCATATGTGATGTGTCCCTTTAATGGCCTTTTGGGGATACTTAGAATCCACAGCCAGAAATTCTATTGTCCTCCTCTATTGCACAAGCCATAGATTGGATTTGGCCACATAGATTGTTGTTGATGGGAATATCTGGGGAAAAAGGTGATGAAGGCTGTTCAGCTTGCAGGTGTGATTCTGTTTGCAGGCACCTGCCATCAGACTTACTCCATCAAGCTCTCCAGTACATCTCATCCCCCTCCCATCTCCTGCCTTAATAATATGTGTAGCAGCCAGAGATGAATTTTATGCATCTGAAGCATGAAGCTTCGCTGAACTGAATTCAGCTCTGTGGGAATTCATCGCCGTAGTTCTGTTATCAATCATAAGCAAAGGGAACGGCTCCCTCACCAACTCAATACATGCCTCTCCTTAGCCCAGCAGAATGGAAAAGGAACTTGGTCTCCTGCAACAGCAGGGGGTTGGGCCTGATGGCCTTCATGAGCAGAGCCGGCTGGAGCCAGGGGTCAGACTAGATGGCCTGGGAGGCCCCTTCTGGCTCTCTGTTTCATTTCCCCATCCAACTCTACTATTCCATGATACTGTGAACGCTTTCCTTGGGATCTGCATCAGAAGCTCTCCAAAAATGTGCAAAGTCGTGCCTAAACTTGGTGCCACATTCTACCGGTCCACATTTTGCTGATGAAAACGGGGGCACTCTGGCATGCTGGCGACACCTCAAGAAAAAGACTGAGGCTGATTCAGTCCACCTTTGGGAGCGGTTAATGGCTGGGGCTGCAGCAGGCTTAGCCAGCGGAATTCAGCTGGACCCAATTCTTCTGAAGCTGGCGCCTGCTGATGCACATTTGGTGCAACTGCACCAAGAATGGTGTAGGGGGAAGCGAGGCCGCTGCAGATGGGAGAAGGCGCTAGCAAAGCACCGTATTTTTCACTCTATAAGACGCGCCTGACCATAAGACGCACCTAGTTTTTAGAGGAGGAAAAGAAGAAAAAAAATATTCTGAATCCAATGGGCACATCATCACAGGCACATTCCCCATCACTTCCCCATGGGCTGCACATCTGACAGACTTACTGCACACACATATTCGCTCTATAAGACACACAGACATTTCTCCTTCCTTTTGAGGGGGGGAAAAGTGCATCTTATAGAGCAAAAAATATGGTACTTCTTTTTACTATTATTTAGCAAGATTATGTACTAATAAAAGTATCAATAATGATCAGCTAATAATATAGAAAACACATTATTATGGAATAATAAAGTTCTGAACTGCCCAGGGAGCTTCAGTATAGAATTGTAATAAATGGTTAATAAATAGATAGATATTTTTGTTTAATAATTCTTAGCCATCATCATCCCAAGGCGTCTTATAGTATCAGTCAAGATCAATATATACTCATCTTTAATTTAAGCAATTTAAAACATGAATTGGTTAAAATGAAATAAAATAATAAGTACCATACAATAAGATATAATCCCGTGTAGCCCAGATATGGTACAGCCACAAGAACAATAGCATCTTTTCTTATCCGTTTGAAAGTAGAACAAAAGCGAGATGAGATGTCTCTGAAGCTGCCCTTCTTCTGATGCGATCATGTCTCCATCTAGTCCAATGCTGTCTGCTTTGACTGGCAGCAACTCAAGCAAATGAAAACACTTGCAGAGCCCCATATCTGCTACCTGATCCTTCTGCTGGAGATGGTGGCACATCCCCTGTAACATTCTGCACACAAAGCAGGGGCTCAGCCTGGAGCTTTGGTCCCTTCTCATAATACACAACAAGAAAAGATGCCTTTTCACACCACCACCTGCTGTTTCAGAACTGTGTTCCAGCTGTACCTTCTCCCACTCTCTTGGTACAGGATCTGTCATGTTTTGAAGTCCAGCAGTGAAAAATGCTACTGAGGCTCAAGTTACTAACATTGCCAAATCCCTGGGGAATTAATTACCAACTTCTTGGCTTTGTGCTGACAAGGAAGAAGTGATGCTTTGTCTGGATGACCTGAGAGAATAAATCTGCAGCTGAGTGTTCATCTGTCTGTCTGTCCATGGGCACATGGAGATACATCCTCTTGACTGGAACTGTTCAGCAGGCAACAGAGCCCAGCCCATGGAAACAATATTCTCCTGAGCAGCTGCAAAGTGGCAGGTTGTGAGGGCAAGTCTCAGCCAAGACGTGGCAAGTCAGAAGGGAATGTGTGCCTCCAACGTATGCTCCATCACTTTCCCCTGCCGTTTGCCTTCCCTGGGCCACCTCTGCTCCAAATGCACATCCAGTTCTCGGAGGACTTTGCACCTTGTCACTATAAGCTCACAAATGTTATTGAGTGAGCTATGGAACAGAAACACAGCCAAGGAATTCTTAACCAGCTTCTGAAATGTGCTTTGTCTGTAAGAATTGTGGATTTCCTATGCTCTGTGCTCTCACAGAAATGTAATTCATTGAGAAACTGATAACAATTTTGAAGCAAACATGAAAAGACTAGCCCGATCTTGATCTTCCCTCCAAGAGCTCTGTGTGCCAATATCCCATATCAGAGTCTCCCTAGATAGGGACAAATTTGCCACAAGGTGCAAAAGGGTTTGGTCTGTTTTAGCATCTTAGAAACATAGAAACAGAATGAGTCAGAAGGGGTCTCCCGGGCCATCTAGTCTGACCCCTGGCTCCAGCCGGCTCTGCTCATGACATGCCCAGAATCTTCTAATTCTCCATGCGACTTTTCATGCTTGCTGTGGACTGCCTGTCCAGAGCAGCAACTGCCTAGCTATGCATGTCCCCAGGAACAGTATCAGCCCATCCAACTGCCTTCAAATGACCAAAGCAGTGTTAAGTGACCGCCCTTGGGAGCAGAGCAGTGACAAAGGGAAGGTGTGGTGGACCTTTTCCCACAGATGTCCCCCTTCCAGTTCAGATCCAGCCAGCAATGTTTCCCCCCAGTCACACGTGGAGCCCAGTAACATTCTCATCTTCTTCATTAATCCCTGGAAAGAAGGCATCTCGTCACTGAACCTGCTCACTGGCTCCGCAGCCATGTTGGGAACGCAAACTACTGCAGCCGATATGTAAGGGAAGCAGGGAAGGAGAGAAAGCAGATCTGCCTTGTCAGCAAAGTGGGGAAATTGACTACGTCTGGTCTGTGTTCCGGGGGACTGCTTTGGATTAATGGGTGTTCCTGGGCAGTGCAGTGCAGTGCAGACAAGTACTTTCAGAAGATGTAGGGCTGCCACAAATCCTCAGAGATAACTCACATCAAGTGCCTTTCCTTGGGCTGCTTTCATCCCCACTCCGGTGCAGCCGCGACCTTGATTTATGAGTCGCAGCTGTGTCCTCCGCACCAGGGTTGGCACACTGAGAGCTTTCGCGGCTGGTTGGCAAACCTCGCGCCAGCAAACCTCCTTTTGGTGAGGATGGTGTTGGGGAATAGGGGGTCTCCTTTGCTCTGACAAAGACGGGGTTGGAGAGAAAAGTTGTGTGGATGCAGCCATAGGAGAATCTGCTCCAAGATAAGAGAGAACAAGAAGTTACCGAGCCAAGGATGAGTGTTTGAGCCGCATCTTGAAAGGGCTGTTCTTAGATAAAGTCTGAAAGGTGGGATTTGTACGGGAGTGGAGCCCTGAGAGTGTTGTATAAAACCTTTGTTCTAGTTGTGTCCTGCACAGTTCTGAGGTGTTCTGTCTGCAGGTCTAAAGATGTATTGATCGCTTTATTTGTCAATTGCATTGCTGTCTCTCTATTCTTAATGAATATTGCTGGCTGGATTTTCCCCCCTCTGAGGTGGGTGGACCTGTTCCTTGCAGGGTCTGAGAGTAGCAGAGCAATCTTCACAACCTCCTCTGGAAAGTGGGCACGAGACTCGCTGGGAAGGCCAGGCCTGGTGGACTAATGGCTCAGATGGCCATGTTTCCTCTTCAGGTATCTGTCCTGACCTCCGTTAGCACATCAAACATAGACTGAAGAGACAGGTGTGCAATTACCTGGATGCAGCTTCCACATCACCTCAGGATGGACTGCATCTTGGCTTAAATTAGCCTATTTTACATGTGCATCCATGCCTATAAATTAGCACACAAAATGTTCTGCAAAGTTGTCCCATCTTTGTCCTCTTTTAGGGGAAGGGTTTCTTAGTTTTTGGTGACTCTACCAGAGTCATTAGCTAAATTCTGGCTATTTATAGCTGCAAATAGATCGTGGTGACTCACAGTAACGCCGCACACAAATAGCTGAGTGTGGCTGTAACAGGGGGACTGTGGGGAGAACCCCATGCTCCTGAAACACAGAGGGTGAGTCTACACAATTGATGCTGAAGTTGTCAGGTGATGGAAAGGGACCAATAGCACTTCATCTGGCCTTGTCAGGTGATCTTCCCCACCCTAGTCCCCTTGAGATGTTTCGGAGGATGACTCCCAGCATTCTGAAACATTGCTTCTGCTGACTGGGGCTGCTGAGAGTTGTAGTCAAAGATTCCTGGGGAGCTCCAGGTTGGAGGAAATGTCCAATCCTAACACTCCAGACTGTCCCTGATGTGAAATAGATTGGAGCTGTACTGTGGAACTGGAGCGGAGGGGGCCCTGTAGGCAGCTAGTCTCCCCGCCCCCCCCCCCGCACCAAATTTAGAAAGTGACTGTGAACTCAAAGCCAACCCTAAGTCCACTCCAGACACAGTCTTCCACACCATGGCAAGAAGCACTATTTCTCTTTAAAGTCTCCTTATTATTTCTAAATCTCCATCTATATATAAAAATCAGGCTCTTCTTCTGTCATCTATTCTGGTGATGTATGAGTACGTCCTCTTTTTTGGCAAACCTTTTTGCAAGTGCCCACCCTGGGTCATCTCTGTGTTCCGGGTGGAGATGGAGGAGTTTGAGAAGGCCTAGAAGCCCCCATTTAGTCCCCCTGCCAAATGATGGGAAGTGGAAGATGGATCATGTGCTACTCCCAGTCCTACCCTCGAGTTCTGAGTGCCAGCAAACTGGAACAAAAGGTGAAGTGGTGGGGAAGAGTGACGGTGGGGAAGAGGTGGGATTTTTGGAAGCACCATCATCCCCAGTGCCCCAGGTATTTGGGGGCGACTGGAAAAATCCCTTCCCCGACTACCACTCCTTCCGGGTTCTGCCCCATTTTTTCCTCCAGGCCTTCCTTGCAGTCTTGTTTGCTCCTCTGCATCCATCCAAGAAAAGTTGTAGGTTGGAAGAGGAGTAAGACAGGTGGAGAAGGCTCAGGGTGGTGGAGAGTTTTGAGAGAGCTCTCAGGAAAAGCTGGTCTGTTTCACAAGAACACTTCTCACAAAAGCCTGGAGGAAAGCCAGCCCCATTTGAACCCAGGAAGGATGTTTTCACTGGTCCCTGATCAAAAGCCCCGCTGCCATGGCGGTTTCCATGGCTGCTCTTTTGCTTGCGCTTCTCTTCCGCTCCAGCTCCCTCTCTCCCAATCTGTTCCTGTCACGTCCCCTTCCTGCCATCACCCATGTCTTTGGCGTAGGATGCGAGCTTCATTCTGACGGCACTGATCTTCCCCTCATTATCTGCCTTTCTGCCAAGACTGCCTTCTGTCCTGAAACAGCCCCTGTTCACCATTAGTGTAAGAATGAAACCGAATCAAAGAAGAATCTCCAGGGAAGATGGTCCAATGAAAGGTGCGCTTCTGCAAATAGGAGTTGAAAGTCTGCTTTAAATTCAGACTCTCCGGATGCTTGGTATCTGTTTCTTCTTGTCTTGAGACACAGCTGGATTGCAGGTTTTCCTCAGAAGCTTGCACGCAACCTGGTTGTTAAATCAGCACCAAGATGGGCAATAAATAAATTTTTAAATAAATAAATAAATAAATAAATAACATGACAAGGATCTTTGCAGGCCTCCCTTTTCACCTCCAGAGCACACAAGATGATGATGATGATGATGATGATGATGATGATGAGAGATCCAAAGCAATCTGGGCAGTTTACAACAATGGGATTGCTGTAGGGATTCAGCCCATAACAGACTCAGGCTTGGTTCTTCCCCTGGAATTAACTTCGCACCAGAGTTCAATCTCCGGACTGCCGGTGCTTGTCTGGTTATTTAATTAAGACCCAGGTAGAGATGACAGTCCAAACACCTGGGAAATGCGAATCCAGGTTATAACCAGAGAGCCCAGTGCAAGACATTCAGGAATGGAGAAGCACTGAGGGCAAACTTTCTCGGAAAGCCCTGTTAAACGAGGGGATTTATTTATTTATTTATTTATTTATTTATTTGACAGATTTCTATGCCGCCCCTTGCCAACTAGCCTCGGGGTGGCTAACAACATATAGAAAACGAAGTAAAACAACCCAATAATCAAAGACAATACACCATCTAAAATTATACACAATCTAAAATTGCCAGCATTCCTTCACCATGACAAAGGCGTGTGCCCCAGAAGTGAGGGCAGGTATGGCTACAGGTGAGCAAAAATGAAAGGTGCATCATGGTGGGGCCCTCCACCATGTGGGGTCATGGCGGGAGTGAGTGGTGTTCTAGCTTGCAGTTCAAGAACGCACCTCTTTTCCCACTGGGAAACGGGTGCCACCCTTCTTCGCATCCTTGGGACAGCCAGGCTGGCAGGGAAGGTGGGCGGAAGCTGCGCTCAGTCGCACTGGCCGCACCTCCTTGGTTGCGTCTGCTCGGTCACTGCAGAGCCCTGCCTGCTGCTTTAACTGCTCCCATAAAATCCAAATGCAGCTATAACAGCAGGCGCCATTCAGTCCCGGCCTGACGGTCCCCCGCGGCTTGTTGTTATGGTGCCAATATGATTTCCCAGTCTTGAAAAATGCGCCGTGTCAATGGAAGATGGCAGAGACAGCCCTTTTTCCTCGAGCAGCCAAGCATTCCCTCCTGCCCCGGCAACCTACTTCTGGATTCCTGGCACAGATGACTTGGAACACAGAAAGCTGATGGGAGCCGTTTTCCTCCTGGCCCGAGCAGGTTCTCTGCCTTTTATGAAGACAAAACAGCCCGGGGTCATATTGGATTAGACGTTTTACTAGAGTTCACATGGAGGTGATAAATTTGATAGGACAAACGAATGGCCAAAAATCTGGACAGGTGGGTGGAAGAAAAGAAAAGTACTTGTGCCTCAGCACTCCTGCAATCTCTCTATCTGAAGTGGACACAGATAAATTTCTTTGATTCTCATAGAAATGCAGAGCTTCTCAATCCCACAGTTGTGGAATGGGGCACAAACCAGGACAGATATCCTTAAAGGCTGCACCTTCTGGCCTTTGAATCGTTCAGTTAAAGCTGCATGTGTATATTAGGGAAAGTGTGCACACAGAATTGCTTGCATTTCTAAAACGTGGCATTTTAAATGTCTTCTTTATGTAAAATGGCATGCAAAAATTATGGATATTAGGCAAAACTGCGTACAAAATGTGTCAGTTGGGAGCACACATACATGAGTATGATTTTTCATGCAAACTTTTAAGTTCAAATGTTCAACCTTTGGGACCTTCAGGTTGGAGGAAAGAGAAATAGACTCATAGATCCCACATGAAACCCCAGTGTCCTGACCTCCAAGCCGTGCCAGTGCATGAGAGCAGCTGTTCATAACGGGGAAATACGGCAGGGTCTTCATTCATTTATTTGCCTACTGTATTTCTATACTTCTCCACATACAAGCAAATTCCAAAGTGGTGATCAGTACAGAGTTAAAATAAGTAAAAGAATTAGAACATGTGGACTGTGGCTGGTCAGCAAGAAAGGTTTCCTGGAACAAGATTGTCTTCAGCCGATGCCCAGATCAGCAACAGAAGATGAATGTAGCAGGATGCCACTGTTTTTCCCTCACAGCATCTTTTGGTAGAGATCCTGTGGCAAATGGCAAGTGCTGTGTTGTAGGAAAAAGAATGTGTTATTTTGGGATGAGAGGCAATCCATTATCTTGGAATGCGGCAGGATTCCTAACGTGTGAAGTTGACCATTGCCCTTTTGGTTCAGCTTATCTCAGGGGAAGCACGGGACAGGGCATTGGCTGCCAGAGTTGGAGTGAGATCTAGTGGAATCCATCCCTCCAGCTCTCTCAGACTTCCTCGCATGCTCAGCCTGTTCTTGGAAAGCGAGCCAAACCAAGAGGAAGTCTGCTAATGCTTGTGGAATGAAGGCTGTGCAACCATCTTCCACATCAGGCTTCTGCACATGTGCATGGAGTTTAATTCCTGGCAAACACAGAAATTAGGATCTGCAAAGCAGATCAGAGTCTGGAGAGCCAAGCCCAAGGAATCCAACAGATTCCTTCCCCCAAACTGGATTCTTCACATGCTCCTAAAACTGGCCTTCCAAAAAGGATGTGTTTGATTATGAGACCTCCTTAGTCTTCTGGCATTGCAGCTTTTCACATTGTGTCAGCTTTTTCTGAGCACCTGTCTAAGTTCCCCAACCAGAATGTCCTTCTTATCACCTGTTTCCTACTTTAAATCATAACATTTGCTTCCCTCCATATTTTATATTCACTTATTTGCATTGGAATATGGACAAGTGTGAACAGTGGTCCAGTCATTTTGCTACCTGAAATACAATTTGCTTGTGCCTGAATTTAGCTGGGGAAATTTCATCTTTCCCACTGCAGGCTCCTGGGCACTGTAAAAAAATATAGCCTGTCAGCAGAAACGCTTCTTTTCGAACCAAGCTAGTTCAAGCTGGAGCACACAATAACATTTTCTTTGCTTCTTCTTGAAAATTATAAACTTGCAGACAAAATGTGGAAGGCCAACCACTCTCTGCTCCGGAAGAAAATATTATGCAGTTTTTTGCAAGATGCACAGACTTCTAGAGCAAACGGATGCCCCAATGCTGTCACATACATTTTTGGCCTCTGCCACCATCCCTGTAAACAATTCCTGTGAAAAGAAAAGCACACAGCTCACAATCGGGCACAGAATTTCACTGGACTGAGTTCTGATGTGGAATTTGGGGAATTCAGAGAACCTGAGTTTGCTGGAGTATGGCTGATTTGCACAAGCCTAGGAAGGTTGTTTTCCTGTTGAGTGAAAACAGATGGCTTTGGAGGAAAAAGGAAATCCTTACTGAACTGAACTGAAATGAGCCTTTCTCCAGGGTAATGATGCTTTTAATTAAATTATCCTGATGTCCATTGGTAGTGTTCATGAGAAGCAAAACCCAATGTAAACTGATTTGGTCAGACTTTGCACTGGTACATGGATTTCCATCATTGTGCTTCTTTGTTTTTCAAGGCTGTGCAATTTTCACTTGCAATTAAAGCACAATGAGGCCTAGCTTTAAATATTGCACCAAACATTCAAGTATCACCACGTTTCCCCACCTCCTTCATTTATCCGATCAAAAGTAGGCTCATTGAAGCCAAACGCTGGCTTTTGAAAAGACTTCTCCAGGGGCAGATAACACTGGAGGGATCTGTGATCGAACAAAGAAAGGAGAAGAAGGTTCCTTGTTTATCTTTGCTTCTCTGTTCACCTCTTTTAGCAGCCAACTTTCCCCTGTGGATGAGAGAGAGTGGAGGGGGAAATTAAAGGCTGCACAGAGAGTTCAGCAGGGATCAAGGGACAAACGGTGGGAAAAAATTGCCCTTTGTCTAGTCCCCAGCCACACATCCCGCCGCCCGCAGCACTTGGATTTTGCTCTGTCAAAGTCTAGCTCATGTGAGGCTACTTTCATTGTAATAAATGTACTATGTGGCCAGTTTCTCTGACATTTACACATTTTTTCTCTCCTCCCCCTCCAACAGAGTTTATTGCAGCTGCAACAGGCCAGCCACAATATACATATTAATCTCCCTCACGGATGATCTCGCCATGCATTTTCCACCAACTGTTGCCGTAATAAAATGTGTGCATGGTAGAAGTAGCTGCAAAGAAATTTCAGGGAGCTTTGCATCCATAAACTGATCCCTAACCCTCTCTAGCGATTTCACTTTTTGCATCCCTTGCTAGCCAGGGCAGTTTTCAGGTAGCTGAGCAGCAGTCCTTGCCTTCAGGCATAACCCTTAAAAAACGTGACATGCACGGGAAAAGGGCGGAGGAAGGAGGAGGAACGATGCAGGTGGGGGTCCAGGTGCTTAGAGGGGTGGTTCTTAACACAATCACTTGGGATGGGAATGGACCAGATCACCAATGTGGCCACTGGGGAAGCCAAGCACAGTGTCCCGATCAGCACGGTGACCAGGTGGCCCTGCAGCTCCTCAAGCCTTCCATCATGCACCCCCTGTCCATGTCGTGTTCCTTGGCATGTATGCCTCACTATTTTGCATACTTTCCCCCAATATTTTTATCCTAATTTCCCCCCAGTAAGTACAGGGTGGCATCTATGGTCCGCTGTCCATTACACACACATCCGTTTGTCTGTGAGGGTGGTTATGCTGCAGGAGAGCAATTGCATGGAGATCACAGTGTGAGCGCCACATTTTTATGGAGGAATTGCATCTTATTCTTCTCCACAAGTGAGCCATCCCATTACAGTGTCTCTCCATGGCTAAAGGAAAAGAGTCCGCAACCTCACCTGCACTCGAACTTGTCCTGCTATGAGAGTCCGTCTACCTTCCCTTCCTCTAACACATTTGCTGCAGCTTGTGGTCCTTGCCTGGACAATTCTCCTCCTCATTCCCCTCCATCTCTTATTTGCTCATCATTCAATGTTTTGCACCACACTTATGTAGGATTGTGTTGATTCAGGTGTGATGGTTTCTTCATTAGCTCCCTGTTTGCTCAGAAGACGTGCGCTGCATGGAGATCAGTCACAGCCAAAGGAGATTTGCTCGACCCATCCAGCATTAGCTCACGGACATGGACAAGTCACCCCGTTTGCATCCGCTGTAAGGAGGTTTGTTTCTAGAAGTACAAAAAATGCATGAACAACCCTGTTCTTTACAGTGTAAGATTTTAGATCCCTCTGCAAAGGCAGCGCTCACCCCTCCTTGCCTCTGGGTTGCAAGAGAAAAGCTCGTAGGCCTCCAGGTTGGCAGAATAATGAGTTTCCAAATGCATCTTGACAGGTAGGCTGTGAGATGGAAGGCCTGCTCGAGGCTCACCTGTTTATCAATTCGCAGGCACCCCCAGTGGCAACCAGTCAGAAGAACAGAGGGGAAAGTGCACTGTTTTCACACGGGGGCAAGAAATGTGGAGCTGGGGGATCACAAGCATTTCTCGAAGGCCACTCTCAGAGTCCGCCAAGCTGCTCTACCGCCCCCTCCCCCGGCCCACTTTTAATTGACTAATCTCCTTACTGGCAGCTAGAATGCTTCAGAGTAAACTGACGACATCCAGATTATTCTTTTATTTACTATTATTATTAAAATATGGATATGTTGCCTATTCCACCAATGGCATCCCTAGGCAGGTCACAATACTAAAATTACAACATCCAAACAACTCACAGTATTAATAACTCAGCTATAAAACTTTAAAAAGTGATGACCCAATTAATCTATACATTAGTACGCATTTAAAATTCCACTAAATTAGCTTACCCCAAATGTCATAGTGGCATCCATGGGAGAGATCATACATGCATACACACACACACACACACACATAAAATACTTTGCCTGTTTCTGAAAAGAATACAAAGATGGTGCCAGGCAAAAGATGCTGCCACTTTATTTTGACTGCGGTTAGAGCTTTCTCCTACATTTTTCGTTCCTGTTATCATTCAACTTGATAGAAAAGGAATGACTTTGGAAGACAATTTTGGTGAAACAGAGAAATTTGGGAGAATGTGTGTAAGACCACAGCCTTAATAGTGCAATAATTATCTTTAAATAAACATTCAGAAACTAATACATCAAAGAAAGTCAGTATTTTCATATTGGACAAATAGAGGATATTTAAGATCATTCAAGTAAAAAGTATTTATCTTTATTTATTTGTTTGTTTGGGATATTTCTAACCCATCCAATCACTTTTCATCTCTGGATGGCTTACAAATGATGTGATTAACACTGTGCATATACTCGCAGCATAACTGTATAATAAAAAGATGAATGCACAGTTTAAAATGCATGTGAACACCCCTTTGCATGGATTTCATTCATTTCAAATTAATCAAATATATATTTTGGTACTAAGAAATTTCTTTTCTTAACTTTATAAAGGAAGTGCTGCAAGGGATTTTCTTGCTGAATTTGTTAACTAATTCTTTGTCGCAAGTGATCCATTAAATGTATTGTCTATCTCATTTGAAACAAAGAGTCTTACTTGAAAAAAGATTATCTTGGGACTTTATTGTCTTTGTTCTCAAGCAATGGCTATAACTAAGTTCCCTTGATATCAGTGGGATTTCTTAATTCTCTTCATGCTTCTCTTCACTTCATAATAGAAATATTCAATGGAGATTACTTCCAAGCATGGGCGCTGGGGACTGTAGCCTAAAATCCTAGATGAATTCCATTCCTTCCAATGGATCAGAGACCCACTGAAACAGGAATCATAAACATGGGCTAGGAAAGAGATTTGGCCCCAAACCGAAGAATGTGGGCAAGACAACAGACCACAAAAGTGTAAATAGCAATAGGAACATTGGAATCCGTTTAACTTCATGGAAGAACCGGGTCTGTTCTTCAAGCTCTGGATTGGCTCGTAAGTAATGACCAGAACACAATAAAAGCCTCATGCAGAAAAGCTTCTAGGAGCAACTAGAAGCCTGTAGTCCAATATTCTATTGCAACTAAGCCAAACAAGTGTAATCAGATAAATGTTCATTTGTTCTTCTTTCCCTGCTCTCCCCCTGCCTCTGTTATATCCAAGTTGGGCCACCTACATTGGGAGCTGCTGCCTGTCCAACATTTATTTGTAAAGTGCTAGCTATGCATTGTGTCCATCCTTTGGGCAGACTTCTGCAATACCCTGTAGATGAGGCCATGTTTGCAACCAGCCTGGAAGCATCAGCTGGTCCAACCCAAGGCAGTGAGATTGTTATCAGAGGCTGAGCGTATTAGGACTATACTTTACCCACTGCATTGGCTGCTGGTCCTTGCCTGGGCCTGATCCAAAGCACCTGATTGACATGCAAAGTCCTAAACGGCTTGAGGCCAGGTTACCCAGAGGAGCATCTCCTCCCCTGCATACCTGCCTGGGCCCCAGGATCATGGCCACTGGTCCTGTTGAAGGTGCCCCTGCCAAGGGAAGTCTGGTGTGCGGCTACTAGGAGAGACACCCAGACTTTGGAATGGACTTCCTGCCCTGGAGCCTACATTTCATTCCTTCCGGTGCTGGGAAAGAAACCTTCTACGTTCCCCAGGGGTTTTCCCGGGGATTTTAGCTTCAGACTGTTCTGCGTCAGTGTCATATTTTAAATCTTTGTACTGCTGCTGGGTTTTACTCCAGTTTTCCCTTTTCTTTTATGCTGCAGTTTCAACTATTGAATTGCTACCAGTATTTTATGGTGCATTTTATGTTTTAAATTATTTTCAAATGGTTGTGAACTGCTCAGAGAGCTCTGGCTATTGACCAGTAGGAAACCAAAGAAAGAAATGGCGAGAGGAGCGAAGAGTCATAGGAAAAGTACAGTCAGTAGTACTCTATTAATGTTTGCTGAGAAACCCCACAAATTTCCTGAAGGGTTACTCCCAACTAAATGTGTACTAAATTGCTGCTTTGGAGACATAAGTGGGTGATATTGAGATAGGCAAGGTCTAGAATACTTTGGAGAGAAAACAGCACACTGAGAATATTATGTAACACACAAACAGGCTCACAAGGAGGAGAAAAAATGTGATTGTAATGAAAATAAAAACTTAGCAGCCTAAACTCAGCCGCGAGAGACCAAAATGAAAGATTCTTTGGCGTTTTCCCAGCTCCGCACAGGCCACGGGGAAAGCTGCCAAATGTTGGGAGCGCTTCTCCATGTTAAATGGGACCTTTGCAGGTTAAGTGGGTGGAGAGAGGGGATTCGATCATCCCTAGTGGTGGAATGCATCCGCAGCCAGCACCGGCGGGGACAAATTCTTTGATCATTCAGCTGTAAGGTGAAGGTGTTCTGATTCTGCAGAGCTCTTTGATCATCTCGGTCTGAGGCCATGCCCTTTTCATTCTGCAAGGCTTCAAACTTCTGCCACTGCATTTCTGAGTTATAAAGTTCTTCCGGCTGAAAAGGGGCTCTTGAGACTTTAGAGATGGAGAAAATAAATGCAGAGGTTAGGAAATCACTGAAGGATCCCATGGTTGGGGTCTGGGAGGGCTGGATTGAGAGCCTCACTTGCAGATTTTTATCCAAGACAGAGCGCTTCCCAAAGGGCAAAAATGCTTCCATGAAGATCAGCATAGGAGAACTGCACAGAACGACACCTCCTTGTGCTTGGTGTGCTGCTTGTTGTCGGGCAGCCATGTGTCCTCTATGGAGGGTGGTCCTTCAGTGGAAGGGCTAGCAGTCCTCATTCGCAAAGCATCCTCAGTTTAAGGATTGTAGACCAGTTTAAAGATGGGGAGGGGCATAGGAAGGGACAGAAGCAGCCTTTGCTGATTAATAATAATCAATCCTCTTGACCCAACAGGGGAGGTATGTCGGGTCCTCTGGTTACAGTATCTTCATCAAAGTGAGAGAAGTTGCATTTCTGTTTAAATGGTCATAGTTATTTCTAAATAGTTTTTTTAATCATATTTTTTGCATTTTTCCTAATATATACATTTTTATAATGCACCCTATTCTTGTATGGATGGCTTACTATTATTTCCCCTTGACACACAGCCTTGTATGCATGCTTTGATTGGGGAATTCTTTTTCTCACTGCATTCCTACCCAACCATCACAGCATGGATTGGCAAAGGCAGAAATCATAGCATGATCCAGTAGCCCCAAGAACCGGGGAGCAACTCCATCCATGAATATGCAAAACCTTCACTTTACTCCCAGGTTTAACTGTTAACCTGCTGCACTTACCTTTGCTTTTTGTCACAGAACTGAGATCATAAGTGTTTGCTTTCCTGCTTTTCTTCCACATGACCTCTAGGTGGCACTGGGGTTTAGTGGAATAGCATGAATGCACATGCAGAACTCGTGCTTCCTTTCACTTCCACAATTAAATGCTGCATTTTCCCCTGCTCTAAAAATATTGTGGAAAGTGCTGTTTACAAACCGAAGCAAAACCAGAGGTCCCATCATCTCCTAAAAAACCTGCAAACTGTCATGAATAAGGAATGGTGAGTGCACAACAAGTCACTTCGGCAGAGAATGGGTCACTCATTCACAGCTTCTGCTTCTCAGGCCAGAGTTTACATGGCTCTTTGAAGGAACCATTACTCACTTGGTCCCCGCTGCCTTTCCAGACAGCACTAAACTTGCCTGATTGGCTTTCTTGGTGAGAGCCTGCCAAGACAAACTCGAACGACGCCCTCATCTCTCTTCTTCACATCAGCATAAATCATCTTTCATTACTTCCAGCGCTGTTAACCCTCATGCACTTGGGAGCGGTGCCATCACAGTGTCCTTTTCCTTCAAAAAGGAAATACTTTTTTTCTGTTTAAGGCACACACAGTGCTGAAATAATTTATTCTTGTGCATTCTTTTATAGCCTGAACCAAGGAATTGCCAGATCTCTGAGCAGAGAAAAGAGCCTTCTTACTTTAATTGTGTGAATCGGTTGAGAATCATGAATGGCTTTTCTCCCTGCATCACCAGTATTTTCCTTTTGTCAAGGATGCGACAAACCAGAAAAGTCCATGAATACAGAGTCACGCAACTAACAGGTCAACTCAGAAGTAAGTTCTACTGAGTTTGGTGACACTTACACTCAGTTAAGAGGGTAGAGACTTGTAAACCTGTGAGGTAGACTGGGCTGAGAGTCTGTGCCTGGCCCAATCACCCACCGGCTCCATGGCTGAGCGGGGACTCAAACCGAGACCTCCTGGGTCCCAGTCCCACTACACTACACTGGCTCTCGGAAGAGTCAGAATTATTAGCAGGGAGAGCTACGGCCTTGAAGTTGCCCTTCAACAGTTGTCCAGCTCTGCAGTATGAGATTGTATTTCTGCATATACTATGCTGAATATTTCCTAATCCACATGCAGGGCAGCATATGAACTCTTATGCAGAACGGTGCCCTCCTTTCAGGGGATGCATTTCCACTTTTGTAGCAACGAGGAAGTGAACTCCCTCATGAGACTCGTGCTTTGGTCTTATCATTAAATAAATCTACAGGCAGGCAGCTGAGAAGTCCTTTCTTAAATGGTCTTGGGCCGCAGCACAGCAGTGGGAAGGCGAAGCAGTGAATCGGGGCAACGCATCCTGCCCACCCGTGAGGAAAGGGTTGGGGTTAGAGCCAGCCTAGCTGAAGCCAGGAATGTCTTTGCTTCTCCTGTTTGCTCCGGCATCTGCCCCACTTCTAGGAGGTGGACTCTTTCTCTCCTGCAACCACATTTATGTATCCCTTCCCTGCAGTCTCCATGGTAACATGAGCAGAATATTATGGGCAGAAATGGGGAGGTCGTAAGGTCCGGGCGCCGGTGGCGCAGCACTGCGCCTTCTCCGTTGAAGCAGGGAGGCTGTGTCATTTTGCAGGCATAACAACGGGCTGATGGATCAGAGGGGCGACACACACGACCCTCAAGGGGCCTGAGCATCAAGCCGTGTCAGTTCCAGAATAGCTCCTATTCATAGACCATCGCTGAACAGATGATGCAGCTGGGGCCCTGATGGAACAACCTCCCTTGCAGCTTACAAGCAATGTGGGCTGGATCATGGCTCTTTGTCCTTCCAGTACCTTCCCTTCCTCTGCTTGTTTAAATATATATATATATATATATATATAACAGGACTGGGTTTTCATGACACACTTTGAAGCCACTGCAGCTCAGACTTTTGCCCCCCATTCCCCCACCTTTCTGGCTGGAACCCACGGCTAGCCATAGTATTTTGCCATCACTTCTAGACTTGCTGCATTGCCCAAACCGGAGCAGTGCAAAGGGCCGAGATGGAGCACTGAAGCAGCATGGCCAGAGTGGCAGAACGTTTTGCTGCTTTAGCCAAGCGGCTCTGCCAATGGCCACTCAAAGTGCTCAAGCCACCCCTTGGGTAGTGGTCATAGGCTTCCCTGCCCCTGCATGCCAATTCCCAGAGAGGATGCCCAGCAGAACACAGCTTGTCCCAGCAGGGAAGGTCACCAAGCAGCTTCTCTGCACTGGGATCAGAAGCAGGGACCCTCCAACCGCTTCCCTCATGGGCTGCTTGGACACTGGGGCAACCGTCCTCCCCATGCTGCTCCTTCAGTGCAGGAGGATGGAGTGTGGAAAGGGGGTGGGAGGTGCTTCGGGGCTCCCCATGTGCCTAAATGTTTGTCACTCTGGGCTTATATTGCGGTGTGAACTCATGTGAGTGCAAGAAAGAGTTGCACTCTTCACACAATCACCAGGTACCCTAGAACCCTTCAACAGTCCATGGGTTCAGGGTAGTTTGTTAACCATGGCAATCATCCACCCTTGTTGGGTTGAACCCGCATGGTAAGTCACACAAGTGAGGGCAATGCAGCAAACATGGGCCAGCAATTGACCGGCCTGCGCAGCACGGCTGCGAAGTTGCTGTGGGTTATTGAGAGGCTGGTGAGTGTGTGAACCAGACAAAGAGGCAGAGATAGGCAGAGAAGGACTGGAAGAAAAGCAGTATCAGCAAGCAAAGCAACTGCACTGTATTCAGATAGGATTGAGCTGGCTGGGGTCGAATTTTGCCCTACATTTGAATTTTAATCTTTGTTCCATGTGCATTCATGGACTTCCTCTTGACTCGACTCACTTTCTGAGAAAGGGCCCAGCATGCAACGAAATCTGCAAATGGCAGAGGCATGGATTCTGTTAGGGTTTGAGTCCTGAATATGTTGCAAGATTTGCTCTGTTGACAGTTTAACGGGAAATATGTGGAGACCCCATTTTGTTTGTATCCTTATCAACTGAACACAGAACACACACATGCAGAAAGAGCTGATTTGTATTATAACGTGTCCACAGTTACATTTAATGTCATTCACAAACTCCAGGCTGCTGAGGAATGAAGAAAAATGGAACCAATTTCTGACTCCATATTTATTAGCATGTAGATAATATCCCCCATTCATCACAGGTGCGGGTGTGCTCCAAAACCCCCTTGGCCCTGTGTTCTAAGCTCTTCAAACCTGGCAAATTACCTTTTTTCTGATCCCATTGGGAATTTGTGAAAAAGCCATGAAGAACATTTGTCTGGGAGAATCAGGTATAGAAAGATGCACCCCATTTTCCTAGTGGAAATAAACCTGGAAGGTGCAAAGGAACCATAATGTGAGAGCCCAGACGCTGAGACAAAGGTTTATTCTTTGTGGTCTATTTTTACATACAGAGGTATTTCAAAAGGAAATAAATACTGCAGTGGGGAAAGAAGGCAAGGAAACAGAGACATGGGATGTGCTAGTGATGTGGCTGAGATGGACCTGCTTTGCTGAACATTGCAAAATTTTATTTGTCTGAGCGGTGCAAAACTCCGCTGCTCAGACAACTGGCAAAAAATATCACCCGAGTGTTGCAGATTCTGTGATCTTGCAACCCAGGCAACTGGCCTCACTTCTCCCTCTCCTTCATTCTTCACCGTGAGCGGCTGCCTGCTGTGACCCTTAAATGCTTGAGGAGAATTGTATCCCTGCTCTGTCAGGCAACAAGACATTCTTTCCTCCCCATTCTGCTGAATAGTTCTGCAATCATGAATCTTTGAAGAAGAAAGAATCAGCCCGTCATTAGCATGGCCAAATTAGACCTCACTGTAGGAGAAGCAATTGATTTTTCACAGACCCTGCCTCTTGGCAGTAGGAATGTATGCATTTAATTAAATCTCCTCATTGTGCAGGAGGCCACCAGATTCTTTGAAGGCCCTGCTCTGAGGTCCTATGATCCAGAGTTGAGACCTGCAGTCACAGAGTTGGAGCTTCAAGAACCACACTGCAGCTCACCCTTTCCCAACTGGAACATAAAGAAGCTGTTCCTGTCCTCCAAGATCATAGCCTGTGTTCACAAAGCACGTTAAGCCATGATGGTGAATAAGCAATGATGGTTTATCTTGCTGTCCCACTGGGGGGTTCATAAACCATCTTGGGGTGGCTTCTAAACCAGCTAGCTATGGCTTGTTGTAGGGTTTAATAAACTCACCATGGCTTACTGGGTTGCCCAAACCCAGACAACAAAATAAGCTTGAACCCTTCTGCACACACAGCATATGCTCCATTGCTGAGTTGGAGACCCTCCAGAGACACAGCCCAGCACTGCCCACAGCTAGCAGGCCTGGATCCAGGTTTGCACAGGCAGAGTCAAGGAGGACATGCACACCATTCAAATACTCTGTCTAGTTCAATTCTTACCTTTTCAAACCAGCTCTCATTCCCTGCAACAACAGGAAACTTGCTCACAAGGGAATGTGCTTCACATCAGCATCAAAGGCAAGACCTCCATTTAGCCCCTGTGAAGATGTGCTCTAAGGATGCTGCCCCCTGCATGTTTTGCAGAAAAAAGTCCTACGACTCCCAGCTTGCCCAAGCCAACAGAGCTCACTTTGTCTCTCTAGGTGTGCATGGGATCCTGTCCTTAAACTCCAAGAAGTCTTGGATTTATTTGACGCTCAAACTCCTATCGAACTCCAGACCTCTGCTCAGGCAAAACCTCAAGCTGCTTGGGCAGCTGCCTCTGCACCGGGTAGGATCCAGAGCTACCTTTTATAGAACAAAGGGCTCTGTTTGTGGAAGAGTCCTTTGTTCTTCCTTTGATTTGCAGAGCTCCCCTCTCTGCCCTTTTCAGGGTTCCTCTGAGCTGTCACTCTCCAGATGTGCTGGGACTCCAACTCCCATGTCTCCCAGCTGGCACCTGAAGGAGCAGAGTGCACTTGTCAGGTTGTGGTGCTGGGTTATTTCCCAAGTGACCCCTGTACCACTTACTAGACCCTTCCACGTGATGTATTTTATTTTGTGGGCCTTTTTGAGTTGCTAGCTGCTAACCACCTGGAACTGAATCTGATTAAGGAAGAAAGCTGGACGAACAACCACACAACAAACAAACAAGCCAGCCAGCAAAAGGAATGATGGTTTTTACAGTTCATATGTTTGAGGAGCTTCAGTCCTCGGCAGAGTAATTAGGATTTCATTGCCTGAGGAGGAACAGGGCTCTAATTAAGGTGTCAAATGCAAGACCTGGAGTCATCAATACTTCTGTTCCCAGAGCGCACCGTGGCCTGAAATGTCGCATCTCACCTCCCTGGGCATGAGACCCATCCCTCGCGGCACATTGATCAGGACTGATTGTGTTTCCCACAATTATCGCCACGTCCATTTACAGTCCTGCACGTGCAAATACACCTGACAGCCTCCACTGCTTGCCAAATCCTTCTGACATCTTGCAGTGAGGGGACCTCCATGCCCTAAAGTGAGGTATAAAAGGAAGAATGCGGAAAAATATATAACCACTAATAGGCTCCTGCAGAAGGAGTCAAATTTTCTTTGCAAGGCTTTGGAGCTTCCCGCAGTGGATTCTACCTATCGGGCTGCCAATCATCTCCATTCACTGTGCAGGCTTTTTCACAAGCAGTCTGGCCCTGGCAGCCAAGATGTTAAAGCAGTGAAGGGCAAACATTTCCTTAGATCTCCAGAGCTTTACTCAGATAAAGAGAGATGTCTACATACCTCAGCCAGAGGCTCCCCGCTCTCTCCCCATTCTGTATTGCTCACCTTTGCTTGAAAGGAATGCATCCCAGAGAAAATGTAGCAAGAGTTTGAGCACAGCCGAGTGCAAGACAGGGCAGTGCAGTAAAATCATGCCTATTAAAATACTCACAGAGATGTTCTCATCTCTTTCCAAAGGGAAACCTATTTCCATAAATGGAAGGTGTGTTCTTGGGTAATAGCAGAGAATCTGCCTCTCCAAGGCCTGATAAGGTGAGAGAAGCTAAGATGAGAGAAGAATGAGCTGAATCCTTGTATTAGCTTTGTTTCCACTGGGAAAAACCATAGTTCACTCCCCATTGCAGCTGTCCTTTGTTTGCAGGAGGGCCTGGTATTGTCAGGTTAGATTTGCTCGCTGCCTTTTCCAGGGGTGCATCTGCTTCTCGCAGCTTCAGAGACAAAACAAAGGCAAAGTTTCCTGCTCCAAAGGAGATGCAAGCAGGAAAGCAGAGGGCTGGCAACTTTATTTTTTACTTTTTCAAAGAAATCTGATTCAAAGAACCTCATGTTGTGTGTGTGTGTGTATGTGTGTGTGTGTGAGAGAGAGAGAGAGAGAGAGAGAGAGAGAGAGCTTAAAATGAAGGAATGATGGAAGAAGAGGCTAATTCTCGCAAATGCTATGGCTCAACTTTATCTGAAACTCCGCTCTCTCTGGCCTGGTTGTGCTTGGCATTGATAATGTGAGTGCACACAGGAGGACTTCCTTGCACAGGATTTAACTGCACAATGAGCAAGAGGACCTTGCCCCAAGGAGTTTCCAGTCTGAAGTTCAGCGGAAGTACTAGTGATACAGAGAATTCAGGTTACTGGGCAGACTATCAATGTAAGAAACATCAGGAAATAAAGTTATAGAGGGATGGGAGGAAGATGCTTCCTAACACAGCGAAGCTTTGTCATTGGTTCACTCACAAGTATTAAGCTTAGTTTCTTTAGGGCAGGGGTAGGGAAAAATAAAAAGAAGCATTAGCTTAAGCCAACTGGACATTTCTGAAAAGGCAGCATTTGTATTACTAAAGTATGTGGCACAATCTTCTCCGGTCCGGTGCCCTCCAGATGTTGGGGGGCTCTAGAGAATTGAAGTTCTCACATCAGTCTGCTGGGCCCCAGACTGGAGAAATCTGGTGCAGGTTCTAAGAAAGATTCCAGTTCCAGTCTTTTATTAGAAAATAATCTCAAATAACATTAGTAGGAAGCAATTCCAAGGCAGAGTAAACAATGCTGCACCCTCAAATCCAGTGCTTTGGGACAGGATGCTTCCTCTCTAGCTGTCTTTCATTCACTCCCTTCTGTCGAATCCTACAGCTGCTTTTTCCATCCTGCTGCCTTTGCTGTTTATGCATTGTTTCTTTTCTTTTTTTAACCACTGGCATATGGATTAAAGGACTGCAGGTGGCGCAGTGGTTTAAACCACTGTGCTGCTGGGCTGGTTGATCAAAAGGTCGCCAGTTCAAATCTGCACACGGGGTGAGCTCCTGTGCACCGTCCCTGCAAGTTCCTGCCAACCTTGCAGTTCAAAAGCATGCAAATGTGAGTAGATGAACAGGTGCCACTTTGGTGGGCAGGTAACAGCGTTCCATGCACCTCGCTGTTTAGTCATGCCGGCCACATGACCACGGAGAGTGTCTGAGGACAAACACTGGCTCCCTCGGCTAGGAAATGGGGATGAGCACCGCCCCCTAGAGTCAGGCATGACTGGACGTAACGTCAAGGGGAAACCTTTACCTTTACCTTTTTATATGGATTAATTTTAAATTGAAATGTAATTGCCCCACTAGCATAGTCTAGTATTTGCAGACTAAGTGCAACAGGGACCTTTCAAGTCTGTTGTCTTTACATGCCATCTCCTACTAATCGTGCCCCAGTGAATGAGTGAAAGTCCTCCAGGATGCCCTGCCCAGCTCTTGTAAACTCATGGCAGTGGTTTCCTTCTTGGATTCAGTGCATCTCGTATTCGGTCTTCCTCTTCTCCCACCTTCGACATTCCCTAGCATGACTGTCTTCTCCAAGGAATTTTACCTTCTCATGATGTGCTTGAAGTGCACCAGCTTCAGTTTCAGAGAAAGGTCTGGCTTGATTTGGGCTGGGACCCATCTTGGTTCATCTTTCTGTTGGTTCAGGGTATTCACAACGTCCTCCTTCACCATGTTCTCCCTGTCCACTTTCTTTGCAGTCCAGCTTTTACACCCGTTCATTGTAACTGGGAACACAACAGTGTGGATGATCTTGGCCTTGGTCTTCCATGAAACATCCTTACACTTCATTATCTTCTCTAGTTCCTTCATTGCTGCCCTTCCAAGCCCTTGTCTTTGATGACTGAGCCAAGGAATGCAAAATCTTCCATCATTTCTGTTTCTTCATGGTTGTCTTTAAAGTTGCATAATTCTTGAATAAGGTCATGATTTTTCTTTTCTTCTTAATCCGTTGCGGCTCTGCACTTACTCCTTTCACTTTCAATCCTGCTGTACCTTCAATGAGAAACATTCTCCTTATGACTTCTGCCTGCACTTGCTCCTGATTTTGCACAGCCCAGGTATTACTGGGAAGCAACAATTTGTACGGCACTTTGGAGAGCAGGATGCGTGTATTTGTCCCCTGCCCCTCCCTTCCTGCTGCACTTGCTTCCCGGAGCACCCTTTGAGCATCAGGTTGTTAATTTTGGCCTGCTTGATATTCAGCACCATGCCTGCTTTGCTCACTCTTCCGATTTGCTTCCGTTCTTCTTTGTGCTGCAATCCCTGGCAGAATAAGCAAAAGTTAAATTATGAATGGGATGGTTCAATTACTCGGTTTTTAACCTGCCCTGTATTTTGTATCAGCTACAATTACAGGAGTAAAACAAAGGCAAAAACACTCCCCTTTTTATGTTCAGTTTACAATAACTGGGTGGTTGTGGGAGGTTGCTTAGAAAACATGCAGAACAAAGAAAGCAACCTAGAGATCATGGTGCATGAATATATATTAAATTTCTCTTTCTTTATTTCTTTTGTCTAGAAATTAAACAGCTCCCCTGCTCTTGATGGTGTTCTGAGAACACAGGGCAACATTCCCACCTCATGTCATTTCTAATACTGTTCACACAGAACATCTATGTGGCCTCCTGCCAATGATGGGGTGCGGGGGATAGGATCCTTCAGAGTCCCAAGGCCTCCCCGTTCAGAGAGCGTGGTGGCAAATGGTTCTGTGAAGCAAGATGGCAGACAGTGCATGATGGGTTTTGAAGCTGTTTCCGCCCAAATTAAATTTCAGAAGCATTCCATGGGGGCTGGAACCAACTGCAGCAGCAGGACAAAAATAGCAAAACAGCAGTGTCTTTTGGCTTGAAGATCTTGTTGGCCCCAAGTAGGTTCAGGATGGGTGGAAGGACCTACACTTTTCCCTGCTCCCCATTGTGACTTTGTTCCTCAAAGGATCCTTGCACTTGCCCCCTGAATCCTATGCAGCTTTTCTTCCTCATTTTCTTTTGTTTTGCTTCAAATGAGCTACCTGAGCTACTTCCCTTTAAATGTATCTCCCCTTCATCTCCTTTATCTGCATGAAAGCAGATTTCAGCTTAATGTTCAGGGAAGCTGCCTCCCTCCTCTCCTTCTCATCCTTACAACAGCCCAGTGAGGGACGTTAGGTTGGCTGTCCATGACTGCCCCATATCACCCAGTGGGGACTAGAACCCAACTCCCCTGAGTCCCAGCCCCACACTTTACCTGCTGTGCCACACTGCCCATCCATAACGAGCTCTGAGATACAGAAGCAGGACAGCATGAGCTTTTCCCTCACATCAACAATATGAAGAAACTGCCTTGAGTCCATCAAACCCACGGTTCTTTATTCCAGCATAACCCAACCTGGCACACTCCAGATCCATCTGGATGACAGCTCTCATCAGCCCTAGCTGACATGCTGAATGTCAAGGATGCTGGGAGCTGTAGATCCAGTCTGAAGGGCATTGGGTTCCTCTCCTCTCAGAACCAGCAGCGCTCTGGGGACTTAGGCAGAACGGGGTCTTTCCGTTCTGATCCTTTGAACTTCCCCCTGATCCTTTGACTTGCAGGGCAGGGGTCCCAACTCAGGACTCTGCCGCTAAGCTGTGTCCCCTCTTGCTATGGTGGAAAGCACAAAGTAGCGAATCTTAGGAAGATTTCCACCTCGGAATCCTTCCTAACCGTTCCCTGAATCCAGCATTCTTCACATCCTCCGGATGCACGGCTCCCCGTGTCCAGCCTGAGCATGCTGCTTCATCAAGAGTGACCTTTATGAATGCAAAGGCGAAGGAAGGGGATATCTGGAGGCAAGAGGACGTTAATTACTCTCTGCGGGGAAAGAAGCACAGCACCCTTGACGAGCTGGGCTCTGTGCCGCTCGCAGCAAAATCATTTTGAGTCGGCCGCTGGGAAAGTGCCGCTTCCCGGGGGCCGGTAATTAATATTATCCTGATGATATACAGGGCAATAAGAAGTGCCCTCTGGCCCCACTTAAGAGCCAGCTGGGAGAGGCGATGCAGATGGAGGCACTCGGTGCCTTTCCCAGGAGTTTGGAATGAGCAGAATTAAGGAGTAAGCAAAATGGACTGTGTGTGTAATCGGCTGAGATACTCCATTCCTCCATGTGGCCAAACAGTCCATGCTGGGTTGTCATGCTGGGTAAATCTGGGCCTTCAGAGAGTGGTTGTGTATGGGCAACAAGCCATCCCAACAGCCTGTGGTTTCTTCTAGGGGTTGTTGGAACTACAGTGAGTTGTCAGGTCATTGGAACCCGAGTGAATAACCCCATGATGGAGTCTAGGGAGCAGCCAGCAAGTGACTGGGCAAGCGGGATGAAGCCCCCGTGCTGCTTTTGCTAGCCAGGCCCACTCCAGAGCCGGCCACCTGAATGCTGTCCAAGCAGCCCAAAAGAGTTACTGGCGTGAGATTGCATGCGGAGCAGGGCTGGGCTTGAGGGTCCTGTTGGCCCCCTCCAGCCCGGCTACTCTTCTGTGCTATTCTTTCCCTCTCATGTGAAAAACATTGTGTGGGCACCAGGGTTAACCACTTAATGGGACTTCTTGCTCGATCACTACAGCCCTGCATACAAGGGAGAAACCTGGCCAGCACCAGCAAAGTTGAAACGGTGTTTCGTATTCTGCTGCCTTTTTCAAGCACACGCTCAGTCAGTTCTCTTCCTATGTCTGCCCAGGAACTTTTTAAGCAGACCACCTGAACATTCACACGCTTTCCCCTGACGTGTTTCTTTCCCACAAGGAATTTCCTCTGATGTATGGCTTTTTGAAGACTATTTTCCCTAATGCAGATGTATATATTCTGACTGGGAAACCATATCATACAATTTGGAGAAGGGTGAAAATGGAAAGGTGGTTACAGGGCCAATGACTTCTTCGTTCCAGACATGCCAATTAGATCAGTTTGTATTTTTAACAAAGTGAACCGAACCGATTTCCCCCTCATCCCTGACCAGAGCTAGCGTTACCCAGAGGCCCTCTTGCTCTGCCACAGCAGTGGCATCATTGGCTAGCATAGTTTCCATTTCCATCTCCTTGTGCTCACGATGCAGGTTGCATTTTGCACAGGGAATCCATCTTCTTGCAATGCTACTAAGAGGACATGATGCTATTGCTTGCCTTGTGAGAAGGAGTGGAAGGGACCTATAAGGCCAATGTGCCTAACCCCCTGATCAGCTTCCACATGTGGTCACCCATCCAGCTGCAGGCCAGTGCCTTTCTAGCTTAGCGAAGGTGACTTAACACGCTTGCTTGACAGATAGCTATGCAGGCAGAGTGGAGAGATGGGGAAGGCATCCTGGAGAGATTCACGACTGCAGTCAGCAAGGGACAGCTTTTTGTCTTCCCCACTCCTCACAGGCACATTGGCATTCCCCTCACACCTGCCTCCGCACAATGCGGAAAAGAGAATTCTGACAGGTTAAATTCCATTATAGCTGCCCTGCCATGTTCAATTATCTTGGGTCCCATGCCGGGCAGCGTGATCAAAAGTGACAGCCTGTATTAAGAGCTGGGTGTAATACAGAGTGACAGAAATGCAAATATCATGGGGACAGATGCCAAGGCATGGCTTGGCTGCAACGGGGGGTGGAGGGGGGAGCTTCTGCGTGTGGTGCACCCAGGATATGGTCCATTTGTCCCTTGTGTACTGCCTTCTAAAGACTTTGTCTGATGAAGGATGCCCCATGTGCATATTATTTCTTCCCCACCTATTGGTCCTATTCTGTTGGCCCTGGAGGCTCCCAAGGGAAGCTGAGAGCAAGACCAAGGTAGCACAGAAGGATCATTTTGATTTGCTCCAAGTGGGCTCTGCTGACTGGAATTCTCTCCTAGTAGGACAATAGGAGGAAGTTGTCTCAGCAGGGAGCTAAAGCCAACGGAAACCTTTGTTTGAGGACAAGACCTATAGTGTGGTCACTTTTACCACTCCCAGCAAAGCTGACTGGACTGTTGAGGGGCCCTCACTTGATTTGCAGTCTATGATTTCGGCAAGCTGGGGAGGTTCCACCAGGGACTCATCCTTTGAAGCAGAGGATGATGGTAAGCGGAGTCTGGCTGGGAGGGCCCAGAACTGTGGAATGACCATCCTCCTCCCAAGAAAACGGCCCATACCTTGTCCTCATCAGACTCTTTTACTGCACACTATGAGGCCTCATGATGCCATCAAGGAGCCAAGGGTTGCGCACATGGAATTCTCAGCAGGTCTCCCACTGGGGCTGTGACCAGATTGAGACCTTCTTGCCTTCAGCAATGTAACTGCATCATGTACCTTCCAACCACCTTCCCTCTCTCCTTCATGACTTAGGAAGCAGCTTTAAAAAGTGGCTGTATACCAAAAGAGAATTCTCTCTTCTCTTCTCTTCTCTTCTCTTCTCTTCTCTTCTCTTCTCTTCTCTTCTCT